>JARBWK010000020.1:16515389-16535504 GCA_030556195.1 Anolis apletophallus
TGGCGCATTTGCGTCACTCCTACCCGCTGCATGCTGGGAAACCGGGCTGCTCTGGCGAGCCAGATGCAATCATGAAAAGAGCCTCATCCGGCTCCCGAGCCATAGGTTCCCGACGCCTGCTCTTTGGCAATGTAAGAGGCAGCCAAATGCATCTTGCAGAGAACCCACCAGTCACAGATCCTGAATGAAAGGGGGCTTCTGGGAAGGCGCAACCCAAGCCAAGGAACCGTTTCTCCTGCAATTTATAGCATTGGGTTTGATCGAGGCGACTGCCTTGATCTCTCTCCAGAATCCTTCAGATCCAGGATCTCGCAAAGGCACATCTGCATAAAGGGAACTGGGTCTACTCAAGAGCAAGGCGGCAAAGCGGAGGGAACTCAGCGTGTCTTCGCCTATGGGCAGCTACTTTCCAACATCGAAGCGCCACCCTATTAATACTTACCTACGTGAGAGGGCCTTCTATGGGAGTCCTGTGTGTAGGAGGAAAGGCCGGGCTCTTCTATGGGTCCCGATCCAGCGAGGCTGTTGTCTTACACGCCTTTGGTGTGGGTAGGACGGGGTTGAGCCTGAGCTTTAAACGGCTATTCCTCTCGCTCTTTGGACATCTCCTTTGAAAACTTGCCCTTTTCCCAAAACTTTTGGGATTTTTCATTTAATGCCGTTTGGTATACTTTGATCGCGCCATTGGTCAGTCGGGGTATGTTTTGCACTTATGGGCATAATTGTATTTTCTGTTTTTGGTTTGTTGTCGAATTTATTTAAATTAAATTAAATTAAATTAAATTAAATTAAATTAAATTAAATTAAATTAAATTAAATTAAATTTTATTTTATTTTATTTTATTTTATTTTATTTTATGTATTAAATAATAAATAAATAAATAAATAAATTGTCAAAAGCTTTCATGTCTGGAATCACTGGGTTGCTGTAAGTTTTCCGGGCTGTATGGCCATATTCCAGAAGCACTCTCTCCTGACGTTCCACCCACATCTATGGCAGGCATGCTCAGAGGTTGTGGGCTCTGTTGGAAACTAAGCAAGTGGGTTTTATATATCTGTGGAACGTCCAGGGTGGGAGAAAAAAACCCCTCTTGTCTGCTTGAGACAAGTGTAAATGGTGCCGTTGCCATTAGCCAACTTGATTAGCATCGAATCATTATTTCTGGCTTCTCCAGTGGGACTATAACATCTGGTGGATAATGATCCGGATTTAGCACCGGGAATGTGGCGCAGCTGGCTGGGTGTCAGCTGCATAAGATCTCTACTGACCAGAAGATCATGAGTTCGAGGCCTACCGGGTCGAGGTGGGCTCTCGACCTATTGTGTAGCCTGTTGTCGACCTTTGCAACCCGAAAGACAGTTGCATCTGTCAAGTACGAAATTAAAGGTACCACTTAGTGGGGAGGCTAAATTTAACTGATTTACGAGGCAAAAAAAAGATCTCCAGGAAACACGCTGAGGGACGAAGGAGTACGACAGCTCCCCCTGGTGGCCAGATGTTAAATTGCCTCTGTCTGTCTTGTGTGTTTGTGTGTCTAAATGTAATGTGTACATTGTAATCCGCCCTGAGTCCCCTGCGGGGTGAGAAGGGCGGAATAGAAATGAAATAAATAAATACATAAATAAATAAATGGAGGCAAGTGTGAATGTTGTCATTGCCACAGCTCCCCCTGGTGGCCAGATGTTAAATTGCCTCTGTCTGTCTTGTGTGTTTCTGTGTCTAAATGTAATGTGTACATTGTAATCCGCCCTGAGTCCCCTGCGGGGTGAGAAGGGCAGAATAGAAGTGAAGTAAATAAATAAATAAATAAATAAATAAATTGAGGCAGGTGTGAATGTTGTCATTGCCACAGCTCCCCCTGGTGGCCAAATGTTAAATTGCCTCTGTCTGTCTTGTGTATTTGTGTGTCTAAATGTAATGTGTACATTGTAATCCGCCCTGAGTCCCCTGCGGGGTGAGAAGGGCGGAATAGAAATGAAATAAATAAATACATAAATAAATAAATAAATAAATGGAGGCAAGTGTGAATGTTGTCATTGCCACAGCTCCCCCTGGTGGCCAGATGTTAAATTGCCTCTGTCTGTCTTGTGTGTTTGTGTGTTTAAATGTAATGTGTACATTGTAATCCGCCCTGAGTCCCCTGCGGGGTGAGAAGGGCGGAATAGAAATGAAATAAATAAATACATAAATAAATAAATAAATGGAGGCAAGTGTGAATGTTGTCATTGCCACAGCTCCCCCTGGTGGCCAGATGTTAAATTGCCTCTGTCTGTCTTGTGTGTTTGTGTGTTTAAATGTAATGTGTACATTGTAATCCGCCCTGAGTCCCCTGCGGGGTGAGAAGGGCAGAATAGAAATGAAGTAAATAAATACATAAATACATAAATAAATAAATGGAGGCAAGTGTGAATGTTGTCATTGCCACAGCTCCCCCTGGTGGCCAGATGTTAAATTGCCTCTGTCTGTCTTGTGTATTTGTGTGTCTAAATGTAATGTGTACATTGTAATCCGCCCTGAGTCCCCTGAGAAGGGCAGAATAGAAATGAGAAGGGCATTGAATAGAAATTGAAATAAATAAATAAATAAATAAATAAATAAATAAATACATAAATAAATAAATGGAGGCACGTGTGAATGTTGTCATTGCCACAGCTCCCCCTGGTGGCCAAATGTTAAATTGCCTCTGTCTGTCTTGTGTGTTTGTGTGTCTAAATGTAATGTAGTGACATTGTAATGTTGTCATTGCCTGAGTCCCTCTGTCTGGTGAGAAATGTAATGCATTGTAATAGAAATGAAATAAAAATAAATAAATAAATAAATAAATAAATAAATAAAAATGTTAAATTGCCTCTGTCTGTCTTGTGTATTTGTGCTAAATGTGTGAATTGTTGTCATTGCCAATAGAAATGAAATAAATAAATAAATAAATAAATAAATAAATAAATGGAGGCAAGTGTGAATGTTGTCATTGCCACAGCTGGTGGCCAGATGTTAAATTGCCTCTGTCTGTCTTGTGTGTTTGTGTGTTTAAATGTAATGTGTACATTGTAATCCGCCCTGAGTCCCCTGCGGGGTGAGAAGGGCGGAATAGAAATGAAGTAAATAAATAAATAAATGGAGGCAAGTGTGAATGTTGTCATTGCCACAGCTCCCCCTGGTGGCCAGATGTTAAACTGCCTCTGTCTGTCTTGTGTGTTTGTGTGTCTAAATGCAATGTGTACATTGTAATCCGCCCTGAGTCCCCTGCGGGGTGAGAAGGGCGGAATAGAAGTGAAGTAAATAAATAAATAAATAAAGGCAAGTGTGAATGTTGTCATTGCCACAGCTCCCCCTGGTGGCCAGATGTTAAACTGCCTCTGTCTGTCTTGTGTGTTTGTGTGTCTAAATGTAATGTGTACATTGTAATCCGCCCTGAGTCCCCTGCGGGGTGAGAAGGGCGGAATAGAAATGAAGTAAATAATTAAATAAAAGAAGTGTAAATATTGCCGTTGTCATTAGCCAGCTTGATTAGCATCGAATCATTATTTCTGGCTCCTCCAGTGGGACTATGAGGGTGGGTCAATAAGTCCGCGACTTTTTGAATTTCCCACCTCTTAACGGAAAGGGCAGCACTGCTCCTGTCAAGAGGCATCTGTCAGTTGACTCCTGTCAAAATTTGAACAAGCTGCGTCATTTAGTTTGTGTTTGACAGCCATTGATAGTAGACTACCGCGTGATTGGAAGAGAAAATGGAAAAAAGGCAGGTTTGGGCAATTATTTTTTCCAAGGGGCTACACGAGAGCCAAAAAATATTATGGAGGGCCGCACCTAAAGGCTGAACTACATTCTAATCTACATTATTTATTTATTTATTTATTTATTTATTTATTTACTATATATTATACATCATTAATATTAACATTAATATATCAAGAAATATTCATATATTATTAGAATTAATATCATAATTATTATATTAAAGTATATTTAGACATTATAATATATTGAAATTATAATATAATATAATATTACATTATATTATTTATTATATTATAATAAAACTATTATAAAATAATAATAAAAACCACTAAAATAAAATGAAATGAAATTCAAGAAGACAAGGTACGAACCAAGATGGAGGCTGACATCCTCAAGAGAGGAAGGATCCCAAGATGGAATGGCCCAATGGACCCAGCCCAGAGGATGGCAAAGCGGACCCAGCTGCCGCTGCAGCAGAGTAGAGGAGAGCAGCAGACGATCGGAGGCTGCAGGCCTCCGCCCGCTCTCGTCCTCAGCCGTTCCATCAGAGGCGTTCCCGATCGGCTGATCGCCCTGCCATGGAGTGCCTGCCATCCCGGGAGGCAATCCGAGCCTGCAGCGGGAGCAGTCGGCGACCTGTGGCGGCTGATCACCCTGGCGACCCGGAAGATGATCAAGTCTTCCTGATCGCCATGGCGATCAGCCGCCGCAGGTCACCGACTGCTCCCGCTGCAGGACCGGATCGCCTCCCAGGATGGCAGGCACTCCAAAGCCGCTGCTCCTCCGATCGTTCTCCAGAGCGGCAGGCTGTCTGCCGACGCAGGCCCCACAGCCCGTGATGGGATGGCGGTAGCGGCAGCCCTTCCTCTTGCAGAAATGGCCCCGCCCCCGACACCCTTCTCTCTGGGCCGGTCAGAATCGGCTGGCAGGCCGCATACGGCCCGCGGGCCGTAAAATGCCCAGGTCTGCTTTACAGACTTTAAATACACAGAATGTCAGCCCGAGTAGGTACCTCTGTTATGGTGCCTGAACTCCTTCCATCAAGCCACAATTAAAGGTATAGGAGCCCTTGTTTGGAAATGTGAACGCCTATCTCCCACCAACCAAAGAGACCAAAAAGGACAACTGGCATCATCGGGAATATAATGTTGTTTTATGTAAATGCACAGAAGCCATTCACAGGAGGCAACAGGAAAGGGGAAGGAGGAGGGCATGCTGGGATGTGGCTGGGGTGGCCGGTTACTCCATTGAACAGTCGCTGCAACAGAGTCTTAGAGACGAGGAGTCCCTCCTTTCCGCCCAATGGGGCCGGCAGCAAGTGGAACAAAGAAACAATAGAGACACCACGCTTAGCTTCAATGCCAGACATTCCAGGGGGGAGAGAGAGAGAGGGTAGGGAAGACATACAGCTGCATTTTAGAGGGGTTGGTTTTCCCTGGAATAGGCAGTAAGAGCACCTAAAGCTTCGGAGAGCGTCTGTTCAACCATTTCAAAGCTCCCTGTATGGGTGGTGATGGCACAATCGTCGGCATAGATTAAACTCTCTGTCCCTTTTGGCAGTAATCCCCTGAGGCAGGATGTTCTCATTTGTGCTTGCCAATGAGAAATGGGCAGCCAATTGTATAAAGTTTGGACTGCAACCAGGAGCGGATAAATTGCTCCACTGAAATGAGGTGCCTATGGAATTGGAAAAATTAGGATTCTGACTGTAAGTACAACTAAAACCTTCCACGAACCTTTCAGGATCGCAATGCCCTTTGCAAAAAAAAAAAACACAACAAAACACTGCCCACATAAGAGTCAAGAGTTTCCACTTTGCCAAATTTATTTCTCTTGCAAACTCGGTTCCGTTGGCGGGAAGCACAACTCCAGAGACTGGCTCTGGAGACAGGCCCTTAAATTCTTCATATATTTTTGTATTGCCAAAAAAAGAAAAGAAAATTGGAAAAAAAATCCGGGACTGGTCCGTGCTAACCTTCCGGTCAGATGCTCAGCTCTGCCGCCTCAACTTCCGGCGGCCTCTTAAGCACAGGCGATCCAGCTTTCTTGCTGATGCCTGCGGTGCGGAGGAGGCGACAAAATGGTTACAGGCGCCTCCTCCACCGCTCCACCATCCCACCACCTTCCCTATGCAGGAGTCGGCTGGAGGCGAGTGTCTAGAGCAGGCATGGGCAAACTTGGGCCCACCAGGTGTTTGGACTTCAACTTCCACCATTCCCAACAGCCTGTGGGAGTTGAAGATCTCGCCATCCCAAGTTTGCCCGTGCCTGCTCTAGAGCAGGGGTGCCCACACTTTTTCGGCATGCGAGCTACTTATAATAAAACCAAGTCAGAAAGATCTACCTACCTCCTAAAGGCTGGAAAGGGGAAGGGGCGGGGCTTGGCACGGCCTGGCTCTGCCCCCTCCCCGGCTTTGGCACGCCCAGCAGCTGCTCCAGCCTTGAGGAGAGCAGGGCCAAACCAGCCTTGTGCTAGCTATGCCACCATTGGCTTGGCACTGCCATCCTCAAGCCTGGAGCAGCTGCTGGTAGAGCTGAAGCCAGAGGGGGGGCGGAGCCAGGCCATGCCAAGCCCCGTCCCCTTGCCTCTGGCTTTGGAGCTCCCAGCAGCTTCTCCAGGCTTGAGGATGGCAATGCCAAGCCAGTGGTGGCATAGCTAGCACAAGGCTGGCTTGGCATTGCCATCCTCAAGCCTGGAGAAGCTGCTGGTAGAGCAGAAGCCAGAGGGGACAGAGCCAGGCCGTGACAAGCTCCGCCCCGACCCTCTGGCTTTGGAGCTCCCAGCAGCTTCTCCAGGCTTGAGGATGGCAATGCCAAGCCAGTGGTGACATAGCTAGCACAAGGCTGGCTTGGCATTGCCATCCTCAAGCCTGGAGAAGCTGCTGGTAGAGAAGCCAGAGGGGACAGAGCCAGGCCGGGGGCGTAGCCCAGGCTTGAGGATGGCAATGCCAAGCCAGTGGTTGCCTCCAAGGCTGGCTCATTGCTATCCTCAAGCCTGGAGAAGCTTTGGAGCGTCCCAAGCCCCGCCCCTCCTCTTGCTTTGGAGCTCCCAGCAGCTTCTCCAGGCTTGATGATGGCAGTGCCAAGCCAGTGGTGACATAGCTAGCACAAGGCTGGCTTGGGCCTGATCTCCTCAAGGCTGGAGCAGCTGCTGGGAGTGCCGAAGCAGGGGAGGGGGCGGGGCTTGGTGCAGCCTGGCTCC
This sequence comes from Anolis apletophallus, assembly GCA_030556195.1. NCBI lineage: Eukaryota > Metazoa > Chordata > Lepidosauria > Squamata > Anolidae > Anolis > Anolis apletophallus. The sequence continues at coordinate 16,522,330 of JARBWK010000020.1, forward strand.
GCCCCCTCTGAGAAGTGCCCCATCCGGCTATGATCGACCTTCTTCGGTCCTGCGATCGACTGGTCGATCGCGATCGACTTTCTGTGCAGTCCTGCCTTAGAGGGAATGAAGCCACCATCCCACTCTTTCCTGCTTTGGGCAGACGCCCCCTGGACTAACACTCTGTGCCTCAATGCAGACCTATTGCATGGGTAACACCTGGCTGGACCATAGTCCAGTCTGAGAGGGATCTATTGAGGAGTCTGCGTAAACAACAAACGGAGCGTGAGTCCACAGTGCGACGGACACCCTGGAAGGGGTCCAGAGAAGGGTGGCTATCTGTCGGGAGGGATCGGGCTGTGTTTTCCGTTATGGCAGGAGGGGGTCGGATTGGAAGGCCTCCAACTCTAGGGTTCTAGAGGCTGGCTGGCCATTTGTCAGGAGGGATCGTATTGTGTCTTCTTTTAAGCAGAGTGGGGTGGGAATGGATGGCTCTTCCAACTCGTATGATTCTATTGTATGGATGTTTAACAGATGCTAGATGGACATCTGTCGGGAAGGATTGAATTGTGTCTTCCTTTTATGACAGAATGGGGTGGGACTAGATCAGTGTTTCCCAACCTTTTTTTTTGAGACACAGCACACTTTTAACATTTAAAAAATCCGGGGGCACACCACAAACCAAAATGACACAAAATGACACTCTAACACAGTAAAGAACGGCTGGAAGATGGTGGCCTGCTGGGAGCAGCTGCTTGGAGTGCCAAAGCCAGGGGGAGGGGGCGGAGCCAGGCCGCACCATGCCCCACCCCCCAGCTTCAGCTCTCCCAGCAACTGCTCCAGCCTTGAGGGGGCAGTGCCAAGCCAGCAGTGGTAGAGCCAGCACAATGCTGGCTTGGCACTGCCCCCTCAAGGCTGGAGCATCTGCTGGGAGTGCCAAAGCCAGGGGGAGGGGGCAGAGCCAGGCCACACCATGCCCCGCCCCCTCTTCTTGGCTCCAGCTCTCCCAGCAGCTGCTCCAGCCTTGAGGGGGCAGTGCCAAGCCAGCGGTGGCAGAGCCAGCACAATCCTGGCTTGGCACTGTCTCCTCAAGGCTGGAGCAGCTGCTGAGAGTGCCAAAGCCGGGGAGGGGGCATCCTGGCTTGGCACTGTCCCCTCAAGGCTGGAGCAACTGCTGAGAGTGCCAAAGCCGGGGAGGGGGCAGAGCCAGGCCACACCATGTCCCGCCCCCCAGCTTCAGCTCTCCCACAGCTTCTCCAGCGTTGAGGGGGCAGTGCCAAGCCAGCAGTGGCAGAGCCAGAACAATGCTGGCTTGGCACTATCCCCTCAAGGCTGGAGCGGCTGCTGGGAGTACCGAAGCCAGGGGCAGGGGGCAAAGCCAGGCCGCCCCATGCCCTGCCCCCTCCCCCCAGCTTCAGCTCTCCCACAGCTTCTCCAGCCTTGAGGGGACAGTGCCAAGCCAGCGGTGGCAGAGCCAGCACAATGCTGGCTTGGCACTGTCCCCTCAAGGCTGGAGCAGCTGCTGGGAGTGCCGAAGCTGGGGAGGGGGTGGAGCCAGGACGCACCATGCCCCGCCCCCTCCCCCAGGCTCCAGCTTTCCTAGCAGCTGCTCCAGCCTTGAGGGGGCAGTGCCAAGCCAGTGGTGGCAGAGCCAGCACAATGCTGGCTTGGCACTGCATCCTCAACGCTGGAGCAGCTGCTGGGAGTGCCAAAGCCAGGGGATGGGGCGGAGCCAGGACGCACCATGCCTCTCCCTCCAGCTTCAGCTCTCCCACAGAGGAGGAGCATGAGCGGTGGATGGACTTCAGTGGGCGGGGCTCCTCCGCGCGGCTTCAGCGAGCGAGGGGCGAGAGTCATGGCGGGAGTCATGGCGAATTGGAGGCTGGCTGGGGAAACGGCTGAAGGAGGCGGTGCCCAGACCCTTCTTCTTATTCTTTGCCACCGCCCGGCCCTTCCTCTTCCTCCCCCAAGCAGCAGGAGTTCAGGGGGGGGGGAGGAAGGGGGCAGAGAGCTTTTCTCGCGGCACAGCAGGAAGTCCATCATGGCACACTAGTGTGCCGCGTCACAGCGGTTGGGAAACACTGGACTAGATGGCCCTTGGGGTCCCTTCCAACCCTCAAAGTCCATGGTCTGATGCCCGCCTCCCCGCTCTTTCCCCTTTCTCCTACTCACTTCCGGTTGCGTTCCTTGACTACCATCCGAGTCATACTCTGGATGCACTGGGCCCGGTAGTTTTCGTAATGCGTCTCCCGGGTCACGTCCTTCAGGTCCTGCATGTGTGTCCTCACCAGCATGGTGCGCAGCTTGACAAAGTCGCAATGTGCCGGGTTTTCCACTAGAGAAAGGAGATCGGAGCATTCACACAAGACAGGAAGGACAGGCAAGGCATTCCAGGTTTACCTGGCTTTCAATGGAGCTCTCCAAGGTGCTGAACTAAGCATTGCATGACAGCAGTGGTGAGCCCTTCCTGATCCTTCAACCACCAGCAGAAAGTCACAAAATAATGAGATGCAAAGTGACATATAAATGAAATAAATTCAGGAAAATTGTGGGATACCTTCCACGACGCCCCACGGGTAGAGTCGGCCTCGGATTCGTCTCCCTTTGGCCTCCACAACCGTGTTGCTGCCAATTACAGCAAACGGGATGCTCTCCTGCAAAACAAAGGCATGGTTTACTATGGGTGTAATAACACTATGAAATACGACTGTTGTTCCTGGGTTATAAATGACATTTCCTAATTGGTTCTACCATAAAAAAAATAAAAATTTAAAAAATTTAAAAATTTAAAAAATTAATAATAATAATAAATAAATAAAAAATAAACAATAAATAAATAATAAATAAATGATAAATAAATAAATAAAAAGGTTTGTTAAACTGCAAATACTTTGTTTTTTCAGGACATCCTGCAGAACATAATGCTATAGCCAGTGTTTCCCAACCTTTTTTGAGCCGCGGCGCATTTTTAACATTTACCAAATCCTGGGGCACACCACCAACCAAAATGACACAAAATGACACTCTTAACACAGTAATACATATAGTTAATATGTTTTTAAATGTATTTATACACTCAGTATGGACCTGTTTCAATGAACATAACATAGATATCCTGGCAGAAATGGCAGAAAGACACAAACTTCCCACACAGAACTCCCATAACCAAGAGAAAATGCTATAAGAGTTTGGTGGGCATTGACCTTGGGTTTTGGAGTTGTAGTTCACCTATATCCAGAGAGCACTGTGGACTCAAACAATGTTGGCTCAGGACCAAACTTGGCATGAATACTCAATATGTGTGGATGTGGCTCCTAATGAGACATGCCGCATTATCACAGGACATCTATGCCCGACATCATTGGAGAAATTATACTGCTTTGCCAATATTGCACCACCTGATATCCGCCAAGAAGTAGTAGCCAGCAATGAAAGGACCAAGGCATTCACATCTCTGGCCCATCCTCTATTCAGATATCAGCCAGCACGCCAACACCTTAAATCAAGAAACAGCTCCCTAAGAGCTACAGAGATATTTGCAGGAACACCTCAGCAAGCAAGAGTCCAAAAGTGGCAGGCGAAAACCCAGAACCTTAATCCAGTGTTTCCCAACCTTTTTTGAGCCGCGGCACACTTTTAATATTTAAAAAATCTGAGGGCGCACCACCAACCAAAATGACACAAAATGACACTCTAACACAGTAAAGAACGGCTGAGGGATGGTGGCCTGCTGGGAGCAGCTGCTGGGAGTGCCAAAGCTGGGGGAGGGGTGGAGCCAGGCCGCACCATGCCCCGCCCCCTCCCCAGGCTTCAGCTCTCCCAGCAGCTGCTCCAGCCTTGAGGGGGCAGTGCCAAGCCAGCTGTGGCAGAGTCAGCACAAGGCCCCACAGAACCTGCGACGGGATGGCGGCAGTGGCACCCCTTCCTCTTGGCCCTGCCCCCGACGCCCTTCTCCCCTGGGCTGGACAGAATTGGCTGCCGGGCCGCATCCGGCCCATGGGCCGTAGGTTGCCCAGGTCTGATATAAGGCCTTAGAGGTCAACACCAACACTTTGAACGTAATCCGGTACTCAAGTGTTTCCCAACCGCTGTGCATACTAGTGTTCCGTGAGCGATCATCAGGTGTGCCGTGGAAGAACCGACCAACCCACCAGGAGTCATCTGGGCAGCCTCTCTCTCTCTCTCTCTCTGGGGCACCAGCCAAGAAGCAATCAACACCGGCCAAGAAGCAAGCCCCACCTCTCTAAGGGTCTCCCGCCCTTGATAGCGCCCGCTAGCTCACGCCCGGCACAATTGTTTAAAGTAATTAGGTCACTGACGATGGTCCCTACCATCCCAAACAATGATGATCAGGCCCTTTCTGCCGAGGCTTTCCAGAGCTTCTTCGCGGACAAGATTTCGGTCCTCCGCCGGGACCTCTCAGCTGCAATTGATACAGTTAGCGAACTTGAGACTCCGTGGCCTCTTGCCGGGCCCACCTTCGACCGGTTTCGGCCACTGGATGCAGAAGCTGTTGACGGGATAGTCACTGCAACTAGACCGACCACATGCTCCCTCGATCCGTGCCCCTCCTGGCTGGTGAAAGCTTGCCTGGAGGGGTTGCGAGACCCTCTGTTGAGACTAATCAACACCTCCCTTAAGCAAGGAGTGTTTCCAGAGGGTTTGAAAGAGGCCGTGGTCGCTCCATTGCTGAAGAAGCTGGGATTAGATCCTACGGTCCCTTCCAATTACCCCTTAGTTTCGAATTTATCGTTCCTGGGCAAGGTAATTGAGAGAGCAGCTGTAGTCCTTCCTAGATGACACAACCTGGTTTAGACCCCTTCCGTTCGGGGCATGGGACGGAGACGGTCCTGGTATCCATCACAGACAAGCTACGGAGCCAGTTAGACCAGGGTGGATCGGCGCTGCTTGTGTTATTGGACCTCACAGCAGCGTTTGATACAGTCGATTATGATCTTTTGACAAACACCCCCCCACCGGGTGAGGGGGACAGTTCTGAATTGGCTGTCTTCCTTCCTCTGGAACCGGCTACAGTGAGTGAGGAGAGGTGAGGTTGTCTCCGGGGGTTCCCCCTACTTTGTGGGGTCCCCCAGGGGGCAATCCTTCCCCCTCTGTTATTTAACATCTATGTCCAACCACTTGCTCGACTGGTACGTAGCTTTGGGCTGGAGTGTCACCAATATGCTGATGCCACCCAGCTCATTCTGGGAATGGAGGGCCGGCCCGAATCCATACCCAATAATTTCCATCGCTGCCTTGAAGTCGTCACTGGATGGCTGCGAGCCAGTAGGTTGAAGGTGAATCCGGCGAAGACGGAGATCCTGTGGCTTGGTCGTCCGGGCGGTAGGGAGATCCAGCTTCTAACCCAAGACGGCGTGACGCTATGCCCGTCATCATCAGTAAAAAGTGTTGGTGTCTCACTTGACTCTCAACTGTCGATGGAGACACATGTCTCCACTGTCAGTAGAGTAGCATTTTTTCATCTACGCCAGGTGAGGAAGCTGGTCTTCTATTTTTCCCGCCACGACCTGGTCACAGTGGTCCAAGCTACGGTCATCTCAAGGTTAGACTACTGTAACACTCTTTACATTGGCCTGCCTCTCTCGGTGATCCAGAAACTTAAGCTGGTGCAGAACGCGGTAGCTTGGCTGCTGGCAGGTGTCCCAATGAGCTGCCACATCACTCCCATCTTGCGCGAACTGCACTGGCTCCCAGTGGAATGCCGGATTACCTTCAAAGTGCTGGTATTGACCTTTAAGGCAGTGTTTCCCAATCTTTTTTGAGCCACGGCACACTTTTAACATTAAAAAAATCCGGGGGCACACCACCAACCAAAATGACACAAAATGACACTCTAACACAGTAAAGAACGGCTGGGAGATGGTGGCCTGCTGGGAGTGCTGAAGCCGGGGGAGGGGGCGGAGCCAGGCCGTGCCATGCCCCGCACCCTCCCCCTGGATTCAGCTCTCCCAGCAGCTGCTCCAGCCTTGAGGGGGCAGTGCCAAGCCAGCAGTGGCAGAGCCAGCACAATGCTGGCTTGGCACTGCCCCCTCAAGGCTGGAGCAGCTGCTGCCAGTGCCGAAGCCAGGGAGGGGGCGGGGCCAGGCCGTGCCATGCCCTGCCCCCTCCTCCCGGCTTCAGCTCTGCCAGCAGCTGCTCCAGCCTTGAGGGGGCAGTGCTAAGCCAGTGGTGGCAGAGCCAGGGGGAGTGCCAAAGCCAGCATGGTGCTGGCTCTGCCACCGCTGGCTTGGCACTGCCCCCTCAAGGCTGGAGAAGCTGCCGGGGAGGGAGCGGAGCCAGGCCGTGTCAAGCTCCGCCCACTACCCACTGGCTTTGGAGCTCCCAGCAGCCTCTCCAGGCTTGAGGATGGCAATGCCAAGCCAGTGGTGGCATAGCTAGCACAAGGCTGGCTGGGCCCTGATCTCCTCAAGGCTGGAGCAGTTGCTGGTAGAGCGGAAGCCAGAGGGGGTGGAGCCAGGCCATGCCATGCCCTGCCCCCTCCCCCTGGCTTCAGCTCTCCCAGCAGCTGCTCCAACCTTGAGGGGCAGTGCCAAGCCAGCGGTGGCAGAGCCAGCACGATGTTGGCTTGGCACTGTCCCCTCAAGGCTGGAACAGCTGATGGGAGTGCAGAAGCTGAGGGGAGGGGGCAGAGCCAGGCCGTGCCATGCCCTGCCCCCTCCTTCCAGCTTCAGCTCTCCCAGCAGCTGCTCCAGCCTTGAGGGGCAGTGCCAAGCCAGCAGTGGCAGAGCCAGCACAATGCTGGCCTGGCACTGTCCCCTCAAGGCTGGAGCAGCTGCTGGGAGTGCCAAAGCCAGGGGGAGGGGGCCCTGCCCCTCCTCCCGGCTTCAGCTCTCCCACAGCCGAAGCTGAAGCCACATGGAGGAGGAGGAGCATGAGCGGTCGACGGGCTTCAGTGGGCGGGGCTCCCCCTCCACGCAGCTTCAGCGAGCGAGGGGCGAGAGTCATGGCGGATTGGAGGCTGGCTGGGGAAACGGCCGAAGGAGGCGATGCCCGGCCCCTTCTTCTTTTTCTTCACCGCTGCCCAGCCCTTCCTCCTCCTCCCCCAAGCAGCAGGAGTTTGGCAGGAGGAGGGGGGACGGAAGGGGGCCAGAGAGCTTTTCTCGCGGCACAGCAGGAGACCCGTCATGGCACACTAGTATGCCGCGTCACAGCAGTTGGGAAACACTGTTTTAAGGCCTTGAATGGTCTGGGGCCAGTGTACCTAAGGGACCACCTCATCCCATACTGTCCCACTAGACCCCTGCGCTCGGAGATGCAAAACCTCCTGGTGGTCCCAAGTCCTAAGAGTTACCATCTCACTACAACACGGAGGAGGGCTATTTCTATCATAGCTCCTACCCTGTGGAACGCGTTGCCCTCTGGAATCCGTGCTCTTTCAAGTTTGCTGGCTTTTCGGAAGGCATGCAAGACATTATTGTTCCAACAGGCGTTTGGTTCCTAAAAACTGTCAGTCTCTCTGACATGACATTGTCCTCTCTGATGCTATCTGTATTTTATGGTTGCTGTTTTAATCCTAATGCAGGGGTGCTTACACTTTTTCAGCATGGGAGCTACTGATTAAAAAACCAAGTCCCAAAGATCACCTACCCAGAAATGTAAAACGTATAACTATTTTCTTATTTATTTATATTTATTATTCATTTTTATGTACCGCTCCTTCCAGCAGGCTCGGGGCAGTTTACATAAAATGAAGTTATAAAACATCAACATTTCAATTTAATAACAACAATATAAAACAGAGCATAAAAATACATCCAACCACCCCATTTCTCCCACACTGCCATATTACCACACATATTATCAGCCAGAAAGTAAGAAGAGAGGCTTTTGAACTGCAAGGCCAGGTAAACAAAGGGGCATGCAAAAATACATCCAACCACCCCATTTCTCCCACACTGCCATATTACCACACATATTATCAGCCAGAAAGTAAGAAGAGAGGCTGTTGAACTGCAAGGCCATTTAATACTCAGCAAGGTAAACAAAGGGGCATGCAAAAATACATCCAACCACCCCATTTCTCCCACACTGCCATATTACCACACATATTATCAGCCAGAAAGTAAGAAGAGAGGCTGTTGAACTGCAAGGCCATTTAATACTCAGCAAGGTAAACAAAGGGGCATGCAAAAATACATCCAACCACCCCATTTCTCCCACATTTCCATATTCCCCAACATATTTCTCAAGGAACAAAGCAAGCAGAGAGGCTTTGGAGCTAAAAGGCCATTTTTAAACATTAAAAATAAACAAAGAGACATGCCACAGAACAATCAAGCACCCACCCCAAAGTAAAAAGACCGACCTTTGAGATGCGGTAAGGAAATGACCCCAAAGCGTCCTTCTTCTTCTCCTCCATCGTTGCTCCTATTTCCATGCCGCCAGCATGCGTGCCGCCTCCAAGAGCTCACAAGAAGTCCGAGAGGCAGAATGGGCGCTTCTGCGCATGCGCGCGGGGCCAGCCATGCATTGTGTCATCCAGGCCCGCCCCTTTGGTCTCCTACGACTCTGAGTGGCTGGAGAAGGACGGAGGGAGGAGGAGGAATCCAAAGAGGGGGCCCATTCTGCCTCTTGGACTCTGCAGCTTTTGGAGGCGGCGCGCAAGCAGGGAGCGGGGAGGAGCAACGACGGAGGACTTCTTTGCAGCGTGCAGGGGCCCGTGAAGAGGACCAACAGCAAAAAAAAACTGGTCAGGGGCCTGAAGATCCCCAGGATGAGGCCCAAAGATCACCCTGGTGATCGCGATCACCGTTCCGAGCACCCCTGTCCTAATGATTTTAATGTAGTGGTAAATGTTGTTGTTATTGTTGTTTTTATTGTTTGTGAGTCGCCCCGAACCGAATGGGAGTGGCGACGGATAAATTTGAATAAATGAATAAAAAAATAAATTTTGTATATTTAACATTTTTGTGCTTTTTATACATTATAACTGTATTCTCAATTTGCTTCTAACACGATAAATAAATTGCAAAGTGTGGGGGACGCCGCCGACCATACCGCAATGAGTGTTGGGCATTTACTTAGGAATTTGTACTCAGGTTTGAATTTGTACTCAACTATGGAAACCCATTGGTTTAACCCTTGGATGACCCACACACCCTCAGCCCCAGAAGGAGGCAAAGGAGAAATCCCCCCTCTGCGGCCACGTTACCTTGAGCTCTTGGTCTTGCAGTTTGAAATCGTCGTCTTCGTCCGAATCGCAATCGGGGAACTGGTAAATTCGGATCCCAAACTGGTCAATTTCATCCCGGATCTGCAGAAAAAGGGAAAGGGGTCAGTTCTAAACTGGTTGCACAGAAAACCTTGATCCTGAACCATCTGGAGCAGTGTTTCCCAACCAGTGTGCCATGGCACACTCGTGTGCCGTGAACGATCCTCAGGTGTGCCGTGGGAAATGGGAACCTCCAATGCCCTTTCTTCCCCCTCCTGCCGAACACTTTTTCTTCTCCACTCGGGCTCCCTTCTTCCCAGCCTCGCTCTGCTCGCTTTGCCTCGCTTTGCTCTGGGGCGAGTCTGCGCAGTAGCGCCCGCACGTGTCACGCCTTCCTCCCTCCCCCCTCCCCTCACGCTGCCCCCTCGGATCAAAATGTTGGGCAGGTGGGGAAAGAAAGGGCGTGAAGGGGGAGGAAGAGGTCTCTGTCGGAAGCTGGCATGGGCAAACTTAGACCTTCCAGATGTTTTGGACTCCAACTCCCACCATTCCTAGCAGCCTCAGGCCCTTTTCCTCCCCCTCAGCCACTTAAGCAGGAAAGGGCCTCAGGCTGTTAGGAATGGTGGGAGTTGGAGTCCAAAGCACCCAGAGGGCCGAAGTTTTCCCATGCCTTTTTCAGGGACCTTAAAATGTTGAGCCTCCTTCCAACATTGCGATTCTGGATAGAAAACAAACAACAACATAACATGACATTGCTTGAGTCCACGGTGCTCTCTGGTTGTAGGTGAACTACAACTTCTAAACTCAAGGTCAATTCCCAAGCTAACCCTTTCAGTACTTCTTGTTGGTAATGAGAGTTCAATATGCCAAGTGTGGTTCAATTCCATTGTTGCAAGAGTTCAGGATGCTCTTGGACTGTGTGTTAACTATAAATCCCAGAAACTGTAACTCCCAAATGTGTTCACATTTGGGCATATTGAGTATTCATGCCAAATTTGGTCCTGATCCAACATTGTTTGAGTCCACAGTGCTCTCTGGATATAGGTGAACTACAAAACTCAAGGTCAATGCCCACCAAACTCTTGTGAACACAGATGGAGTTTGGGGAAAATAGACCTTAGCATTTGGGAGTTACAGTTTCTGGGATTTATAGTTAACACACAGTCAAAGAGCACCCTGAACTCTTGCAACAATGGAATTGAACCAAACTTGGCATATTGAACTCTCATTACCAACAGAAAGTACTCCAAAACTCAAGGTCAATGCCCACCAAACTCTTATAGCATTTTCTCTTGGTTATGGGAGTTCTGTGTGGGAAGTTTGTGTCTTTCCGCCATTCCTGCCGGGATATCTATGTTGTGTTTATCGAAACAGGCCCAGGTTTCACACTGAGTGTATAAATACATTCAAAAACATATTAGCTATATGTATGACTGTGTTAAGAGTGTCATTTTGTGTCATTTTGGTTGGTGGTGTGCCCCAGGATTTGGTAAATGGAAAAAGTGTGCCGCGGCTCAAAAAAGGTTGGGAAACACTGATCTGGAGAACCTCAATCTCGTTTTTTGGACTCTCTTCTCCCCATCCCTCCTTCCCTCACCTTGTTCTTCATCCGGCACACCTCGGCTGGCATGAGGGTGTCCGCTTTGGCCAAGATGGGCACGATGTTCACTCGCTGATGGAGTGCTTTCATGAACTCCACATCCAAGGGCCGTAATCTGGGGGGGGAAATGTTCACCTTGGCATATTTTGTTCTTGCGGGGAACAAGGAACGCCGTATTGTCACAATGCATTTTTGAATGGGGAAGTGGGTGAGTTTGTTTGGGACGAAGGGGGGGGGCGTGTTGTAATAGATCAGGGGTAGGGAACCTATGGCTCGGGAGCCAGATGTGGCTCTTTTCATGATTGCATCTGGCTCTCCAGAGCAGCCCGGGCCTCGGTTTCCCAGCATGCAGTGGGGAGGAGTGATGCAAATGCGCCATGACTGCTTCTTCCGCGCCACCATCGCAGCCTCTTCCTCATCCCCCGCTGCTCTCGGGGCCCTGTGCCCTCTTCACTGGGGATGGCGCAGCCCGGCGGTGACAGCTTGTCCTAGTCTCACCGACGTCGAAACCAAAGTCCACCTTGGCCCCGTGTACTCCTCCCCCTTCCTTCCTCTCTTCCTTTTCTTTTCCCCTCTTTGTTCTGTCATTCTTTTTCCTCCCTCTCTCCCTACCTTCTTTCCTCCCTCCCTCCTTGTTCCTTCCTTCCTCTTCCATTCTTTCCTTCTCTCCTTCCTTTTCCCTCCCTCTTCCCTTCCTTCTTTCCACCATTCTCCCTCTTCCTTCCTTTTCCTTCCTTTCTTTCTCCCCGTCACCCTTTCCTTCTCTCCTTCCTTTCCCTCCCTCTCTCCCCTTCCTTCTTTCCACCATTCTCCCTCTTCCTTCCTTTTCCTTTATTTCTTTCTCCCCGTCACCCTTTCTTTCTCTCCTTCCTTTTCCCTCCCCCTCTCCCCTTCCTTCTTTCCTCCATTCTCCCTCTTCCTTCCTCTTCCTTCCTTTCTCCCCTTCACCCTTTCCTTCTCTCCTTCCTTTCCCTCCCTCTCCCTTCCTTTTTTCCTCCATTCTCCCTCTTCCTTCCTCTTCCTTCCTTTCTCCCCTCACCCTTTCCTTCTCTCCTTCCTTTCCCTCCCTCTCTCCCCTTCCTTCTTTTCCTCCATTCTCCCTCTTCCTTCCTCTTCCTTCCTTTCTCCGCTTCACCCTTCCTTCTCTCCTTCCTTTCCCTCCCTCTCTCCCCTTCCTTCTTTCCTCCATTCTCCCTCTTCCTTCCTCTTCCTTTCTCCCCTTCACCCTTTCCTTCTCTTCTTCCTTTCCCTCCCTCTCTCCCTTCCTTCTTTCCTCCATTCTCCCTCTTCCTTCCTCTTCCTTCCTTTCTCCCCTTCACCCTTTCCTTCTCTCCTTCCTTTCCCTCCCTCTCTCCCCTTCCTTCTTTCCACCATTCTCCCTCTTCCTTCCTTTTCCTTTATTTCTTTCTCCCCGTCACCCTTTCTTTCTCTCCTTCCTTTTCCCTCCCTCTCTCCCCTTCCTTCTTTCCACCATTCTCCCTCTTCCTTCCTCTTCCTTCCTTTCTTTCTCCCCTTCACCCTTTCTTTCTCTCCTTCCTTTTCCCTCCCTCTCTCCCCTTCCTTCTTTCCTCCATTCTCCCTCTTCCTTCATTCCACTTCCTTCCTTTCTCCTCATCACCTTTTCCTTCTTCCTTTCCCTCACTCTCTCCCCTTCCTTCTTTCCTCCATTCTCCCTCTTCCTTACTCTTACTTCCACTTCCTTCCTTCCTTTCTCCCCTTCACCCTTTCCTTCTCTTCTTCCTTTCTCTCCCTCTCCCCTTCCTTTTTTCCTCCATTCTCCCTCTTCCTTCCTTCCTCTTCCTTCCTCTCTTTCTCCCCATCACCCCTTCCTTCTCTCCTTCCTTTTCCCTTCCTCTCTCCCCTTCCTTCTTTCCTCCATTCTCCCTCCCTCTTCCTCCCTTCCCCTTCTATTCTCCCCCCACGTCTTCCTTTCCTTCTCCTTCCTTTCTTTTCCCTTCCCTCTCTCCCCTTCATTGTTTTACTTTTTCCTCACTCCCTTTCTTTTCTTTTCCCCACCCTTTCCTTTCCTCCCTTCCAATTTCTTTCTTTCTTTTCCCCTCCTTGTCTCTCTCCTGCTTTTCTTTTCTTCCTTTTCCATAGTTCGTTCTTCTTTCCTTCCTGCCTCTCCCCCCTCCCTCCTTCATTTCCTCTGTCTGTCTTTCTTTCCTCCTTCCTTCCTTCTGCCTTCTCTTCCTTCCCAGAGTCCTGAGCATGCCTTTTGCAGAGCCAGGTCTGAAGAGTCCTGTCCTTCTTCCGGGGGAATCCTTTTCTCATCGTATGTACGTATAGACTCACATTGAGTTTAATTCAGTCTTAAAATATATTATATACATTATTTGGCTCTCACTGAAATAAATTCCCAAATATTTTGCTTTCATGGCTCTCGGAGTCCAAAAGGTTCCCGACGCCTGTAATAGAGACATT
>JARBWK010000020.1:16535604-16598104 GCA_030556195.1 Anolis apletophallus
TTTCCTTCCTCCTCTTCCTTCTTGCTATCCTTCCTTCCTTTTACCTTCCTTTCTTCTCCCCTCTTTCCTTCCTTTCCCCTTCCCTCCTTCCTGCTATCCTTCCTTTTTCCTTCCTTTCTTCTCCCCTTTCTTTCCTTCCTTCACTCCATCCTTCTATCCTTTCCTTCCTTTCCCCTCCCCTCCTTCCTGCTATCCTTCCTTTTTCCTTCCTTCCTTCTCCCCTCTTCCCTTCCTTCCTTCACTCCATCCTTCTATCCTTTCCTTCCTTTCCCCTCCCCTCCTTCCTGCTATCCTTCCTTTTCCTTCCTTTCTTCTCCCCTTTCCTTCCTTCCTTCACTCCATCCTTCTATCCTTTCCTTCCTTTCCCCTCCCCTCCTTCCTGCTATCCTTCCTTTTTCCTTCCTTTCTTCTCCCCTCCTTCCATCCATTCTTCCTTCTATCCTTCCTTTACTTTCTTCTCCCCTCCTTCCTTCCTTCCCTCCCTTCCTTCTTTCCTTTCCCTCCTTCCTGCCATTCCTCCCCTTTCTGTATCAGTCCTTGCTCCCCTTGTCTCAGTCCTTCCATTCCTTTCCCTACCTTTTTTCCCCTTCTTTCGTTCCTTTGGGGGGGGGTTAAGGAGGAGGCCGGGAGGAGGTGGGAGGGGCTTTTTCTCTTTCATGTGTCCCAGTCTATATATGTGTGTGTGTTGTGTGTGTGTATGTATGTGTGTATGTGTGTGTATATATATATATATATATATATGGATTTGTGTCTACGTGTACATATGTGTGTATAAAATTATTATAAAATAATAATAAAAACCACTAAAATTAAATTAAATTCAAGAAGACAAGGTGCGAAGCAAGATGAAGGCTGACATCCTCAAGAGAGGAAGGATCCAAAGATGGAATGGCCCAATGGACCCAGCCCAGAGGATGGCAAAGTGGACCCAGCCGCAGAGCAGAGCAGAGCAGAGCAGCAGGCGATTGGAGGCTGCAGGCCTCCGCCCGCTCTCGGCCCCAGCCGTTCCCCAGCTGATCACCCTGCTATGGAGTGCCTGCCGTCCCGGGAGGCAATCCGGGCCTGCGGGGGAAGCAGTCGGCGACCTGAGGTGGCTGATCGCCCTAGTGACCCGGAAGACGATCAAGTGTACCGGGTCGCCAGGGCGATCAGCCGCCGTATATTGACAAATGCTCCCGCTGCAGGCCCGGATCGCCTCCAGGGATGTCAGGCACTCCAAAGCCGCCGCTCCTCCAGCCTGTCTGCCGACACAGGCCCCACAGAGCCCGCAAAGGGATGGCGGCATCGGCATCCCTTCCTCTTTGCCCTGCCCCCGACGCCCTTCTCCAGGGGCCGGACAGAATCGGCTGCCGGGCCACACCCGGCCCGCGGGGCGTAGGTTGCCCGCCACTGATCTACACCAACAACGTGCTCCCTTGACCCGTGCCCCTCCTGGCTTGTTAGATCTTGCTGAGAGGGGTTACGTGGACCTCTGTTGAATATAGTAAACGGCTCCCTTGAGCAAGGAGTTTTTCCAGAGAGCTTAAAAGAGGCAACGGTAAGTCCGCTGCTGAAGAAACCGGGTCTAGATGGCTCGGTCCATTGAGAGGGCAGCAGCCGGACAGCTGCAGCGGTTCTTGGACGATACAGCCGGATTAGATCTCTTCCAGTCCGGCTTCCGCGTTGGGCACGGGACAGAGACTGTGCTGGTCTCCATCACAGACCAGCTGCGCTGCCAGCTGGACCAAGGCGGGTCAGCGCTGCTCGTGTTATTGGACCTCACGGCAGGATTTGACACAGTCGACCATTCTCTATTGCAGTGTTTTTCAACCTTTTTTGAGCCGTGGCACATTTTTTACATTTCCAAAATCCTGGGGCGCACCACCAACGAAATGACACAAAATGAGCCTCTAACACAGTCATACATATACTGTAGTTAATATGTTTTTGAATGTATTTATACACTCAGTGTGAAACCTGGGCCTGTTTCGATGAACACAACATAGATGTCCTGGCAGGAATGGCAGAAAGACACAAACTTCCCACACAGAACTCCCATAACCAAGAGAAAATGCTATACAGGTTTGGTGGGCATTGACTTTGGGTTTGGGAGTTGTAGTTCACCTATATCCAGAAAGCACTGTGGACTCAAACAATGTTGGATCAGGACCAAACTTGGCATGAATATCCCATATGCCCAAATGTGAACACAGATGAGGTTTGGAGGAAATAGACCTTGACATTTGGGAGTTACAGTTTCTGGGATTTATAATTAACACACAATCAAAGAGCATCCTGAACTCTTGCAACAATGGAATTGAACCAAACTTGGCATATTGAACTCTCATTACCAACAGAAAGTGCTGAAAGGGTTTACTTGGGAATTGACCTTGAGTGTGGAAGTTGTAGTTCACCTACACACAGACAGCACTGTGGACTCAAACAATGTCATGTTATGTTGTTGCTTGTTTTCTATCCAGAATCACAATGTTGGAAGGAGGCTCACCACTTGAAGGTCCCTCAAACAGGCATGGGAACACTTCGGCCCTCTGGGTGCTCTGGACTCCAACTCCCACCATTCCTAACAGACTGAGGCCCTTTCCTGCTTAAGTGGCTGAGGGGGGGGGGGAGGAAAAGGGCCGGAGGCTGCTAGGAATGGTGGGAGTTGGAGTCCAAAACACCCGGAAGGTCCAAGTTTGCCCATGTCAGCTTTCAACCGACACCTCTTCCTCCCCCTTCCCCTTCGCGCCCTTTCTTCCCCCTCCTGCCGAACACTTTTTCTTCTCCACTCGGGCTCCCTTCTTCCCGGCCTCGCTCTACTCGCTTTGCCTTGCTTTGCTCACACTGTCGCGTGTTCAGGAGGGGAGGGGAGAGGGAGGAAGACATTGGGCGAGTTTGCACAGTAGCGCCCGCACGGGTTACGCCTTCCTCCCTACCCCTCCCCTCCTCAACATGCTCACGCTGCCCCCTCGGATCAAAATGGCGGCAGAAGTGGCAGAGCGAGGCTGGGAAGAAGGGAGCCCGAGTGGAGAAGAAAAAATGTTCGGCACGAGGGGGAAGAAAGGGTATTGGAGGTTCCAATTTCCCACGGCACACCTGAGGATCGCTCGCCGCACACTAGTGTGCCACGGCACACCGGTTGGGAAACACTGCTCTATTGATCCACCGTTTAGCCATGACGGGAGTGAGGGGGTCCGCCCTTAAGTGGGTGGCCTTCTTTCTCCAAGATCGGGGCCAACGGGTGGAGGGGGGAGGGATGGTCGCGGAAACTGTCCCCCTTAACTGTGGGGTCCACCAAGGGGCTATCCTCTCTCCTCTATTATTTAACATCTACATGTGTCCACTGGCCCAACTGGTGCGTAGTTTTGGTCTGGAGTGCCATCAGTACACTGACGACACCCAGCTGGTGCTGAGGATGGACGGCCGGACGGACTCTGTACCCGATTGTTTCCATCAGTGCCTGGAAGCTGTGACTGGGTGGCTACAGGCCAGCAGGTTGAAGGTGAACCCGTTGAAGACAGAGGTCCTGTGGCTGGGTTGTCGGGGGGGGGGGAGCTCTGGCTGCCAATAATGGACAGCGAGGTGATTAGCCCATTGGCCGTGGTTAAAAGCCTGGGGGTCCAACTGGATCCTCTGCTGACGATGGAGGCTCAGGTCTCCGCCGTGAGCAGAGCAGTGTTTTTCCATCTGCGCCAGACAAGGCGACTGGTGCCCTACCTTTCCGGTGATGACCTGGCCATAATCCAGGCCACAGTCATCTCGAGACTGGACTACTGTAACGCCCTTTACATTGGCCTTCCTTCGTCGGTAACCCGGAAACTGAAGATGGTGCAAAACGCTGCGGCTCGACTACTGGTTGGTGCAGCACTATCGTCAGGCCCGGATTAACGCCTTTTGACGCCCTAGGCCACACTTTGGAAGCCCCGCCTCCCCGGGCGCTGCTGGGCATCTTGCGGGAGGCGGGGCTTCCTCCACCTCTTCCTCCTTCTCGCCATGACCAGTCAAGGAGAGGAGGAAGGGAAGCCCCGCCCCCAAGGCGCTGCTGGGCATGACCCGTGGGAGCTTGTTGAAATATGTAGGAAGCTGGGAATGATGGAAATAAAATTCCCAACTCCACCTTAAAAGGAAAAACACAGCGGCAAGCAGAAGAACTTAGGACACTTGAAGTTTCTTGTTGCAAAGGTTGACTTCAGTTCTTTAATGTTGTAAAATTCATAAAGTATAGTCCAGTCAGCAAAATATATCCACTACAAGATAAATTCTCTTGCATGGCAGTACAAAAACACAAACATAGATACAGGAGGTTTTGTTTGCTCACGCTCCGAGACTCACAGATCCTACTGCTCCAGTAGTTTGCATCCATGAAGTGGTTCTCCAGAGAAAAACAAAACTACCACAAAACAGTAACAGGATAAACAGAGTCTTCACGTCTTCTTTGTCACTAGACTTGGCAAAGATATCAGCGTGTCTTTTCAAACAAACTCTTTCTCCTCCTTATCAGCCAAACGCCGGCCAGACTTTCTTCTTCTTCAATCCCCCACATTTAGCACAGCAGAGAGATTTTATAGCAACCAGGAAACCACTCCCCAAACACAGCTCAGCACACAGCTGATTAATTGATTACTCCACAGTGGAAATCTACTCAGATACTACAACAGGTATAAACTGTTCACTTAACTCTTTATTTCCAACACCCCTCCTAAAGAGTTAAATTAAACATAACGAATCGACAAATCTAACTAAAGCAGCACCACTTAGTGGTTTGGTGAAGACATCTGCAACATTTTCTTCACTGGGAACATAATACAAACAAATCCTTTTACTCCGGACCAATTCTTGCATATTTGCATATCTTGCACCCAGATATCTAGTTCGGCTCTTAAGTCCCTCTGACTTTGCTATTGCCAAGCAAGATTGTGAATCCACAAACACATTTGTAGGTTCATTTTGTTCCATTCTCATATCTCGGATCACTCCTTGTATAAATTCCATATCATTACAGGCTTCACTCAGAGCTGATAATTCTGCTTCAGTTGTACTTTGTGCCACAAATGATTGCTTCGAGACTTCCAACAAATTGGAACTCCAGCAAATTTAATCAAAAACCTGACACAGACTTTTTGTCAACCATATTTGCAAAACTACTATCAGAAAAACTTCAATACTTTCCGATGAGTTTGGACAAATCTCCAACACTTTTGATATAGTACCTTTTAAATACCGCAACACTCTTTTTACTCCAGCCCAATCCGTTTCAGTGGGATTCTCAACTTTCCTACTAAGTACCCCCACAGCGAAACTTATGTCAGGCCTAGTAGCATTTGATAGATACAACAAACTACCCACTACTGATCTATAGACATAATTATTTAGGAAAGGTTTCCCCTCACGCTAGAAAGAAATTCTACTGCCATAGGGGTATTGGCTACTTTAGCATCAGACATCCTGGTTCTTTTTAACAATTCAACAATTTTATCAGACTGATTCAGTCTCAGGACATTTTCAATTTTTTTCAAAATTTATTCCAAGGTATTTTTTTACCAAACCCAAATCTTTAATTTTTAATTTCTCTGCCAGTTTCTTAAAAACTAGACCCACTACTTTGGAATTTTTACCCATGCACAAAATATCGTCAACAAAAACAACAACACACATCTGTTGATCTCCCAATCCTCTCAAATACAAACAAGGATCCACCTTACTACGCTGGAAATTTAAATCAGACAATACTTTGTCCAGATGCATGTTCCAATTTCGGGCACTTTGCTTCAGCCCGTACAACGATTTTCGTAATTTGTAAACACCTGAGCGCAGGTGATCTTCAAAACCAGGAATAGCAGTCATATATACACTTTCCTCAAGATCAGCATGTAAATATGCTGTTTCCACATCAAAATGATGGATCACCCATTTACTCTGACAGGCTACAGATAAAGCTAGTCTTAAAGTTTCTGTTTTCACAGTGGGGCTAAACACATCATCATAGCTCTCCAAATATCGTTGTTCGAAACCGCGAGCGACTAGTCTCGCCTTGAACACAAAACCATCCTGCTCTGATACCTTCCGCTTATATACCCATCTACAACTGACAGGCTTAACTTCTGATGGAACCTCGGAAACCTCCATAACTCCTAGATCCATTAAAGAGTTAAACTCTTTTTCCATAGCTTTCCTCCAATTATCTTGTTCAGATATTGGCCTTTTTAACATGTCTTTGTAGCCCACAGGCGCTGTCCAGTTTGCATCCTCCATAACCAGACCAACTTGCAAACGATCCGGTGGAACACCAATATTAGACCTGGAAGACCTTCGAGGAACTACGTCAACCTGCTCATCTTTGCTTTCAGTTTCCCCTCCAGAAGTCACACTTTCTTCATTCTGAAGAGAACCCTCTTCCTTTACTTCCATAGAATCCACAACTAACTTGTTCTCAAAAGGCATGAAAATCTCATGATTAGCATGGATCTTCTCCCAACGGGTGTTTTCTTCAAATTTAGCATTCCTGGAAATAGTTACTCGACTACCACTACTCCAGAACCGATAACCTTTTGATTCAGAAGAGTATCCCAAAAGACCATTTGTTTCCATGCTTGTTCATTTTTCCTCCTCTGTTCAGAAGGAACTAAAACATAAGCAGTACTTCCAAATATTCTTTAAAAACTCAAATCTGGATTCTTTCCATAAAACAGAAAATAAGGAACTTGTCCAACACTTCTGGACCATAATCTATTGGTTACAAAACTGGCGTTTGCTACCGCCTCTGCCCAAAACCTATTAGGCATCTCTGTCTGCCAACATACTTCTTCCCATGCTGCGCAACGTACCAATCCATCTTTCTGCAATCCCATTTTCCTGGTGGACATATGCATTTGATAATCTGTGCTTTATCCCATATTTCTTAAATAAAGCATTCATCTTTTTGTTAACAAATTCTCCACCTCTATCTGACTGAACAGATTTTACACGGTGTTCTGGGAATTGAGTTCGCATAAGCCTTAACCATTCTTCAACTTTTTGTACTACTTGAGATTTTTCTCGAAGAAAAAACACAAAATTATAACGAGAAAAGTCATCCACCAAAATGAGAAAATAACGAGAACCCACTAAAGAATTTGTAAATGGACCACATAAATCCACATGTACCAAAGAGAGAATTTCACTAGTCTCTCTGGAACTTGTCTTAGCCACCGGGGTGGCTTTTAACTTTGTCTTCATGCATATAGTACAGTCCAAGTACTTATTGCATTTACATATATCCAAACCTGTTTTATTCACAGTTTGGATGATTCTATCCCATCCACAATGACCTAGCCTTCTATGCCATAGATGAACACATTTGTTATGAATCGGCTGTCCATTACCTGGGCAATTCTCAACATCTACACATCCTACAGATACATTTACATTTTTGAGTAGAAAAAGACCATTTTCTTCCTTGATTACAATCCTGACTCCATAAGAATTTCTGATTAAACATTCACTTTTTTCAAAGATAACAGCATAACCCATTTTCATCAATTCTTTAACACTTAAGATGTTATATGCCAGATTATTAACATGCAAGACCTCATTTAACTTTAAAGCAAGTTTTTCAATAAAAACAGCCCCAGCCCTATTTACACTTGCTCTCTGACCATTTGCCAAAGTGATAGAGGTCACTGGAGCTTCGTGCAAATCACGAAGCAAAGATAAACCTTTAGTTAAACTTCGAGTGGCTCCAGAATCAATCACCCAAGAACTAGCTAAACAGCTATCATCCCCAACATGGGCAATTAAAGAAAAATCAGAGCTTCTATCTCTGGGCTTTGTAAAACTACATTTCACATTTTTCTTATGAGTATTCATTGGGGCTTTTTACAATCTCTTGCAAAATGTCCTTTTTCTGAACAACGCCAGCAACTTAAATTTTTATGAGCTTTAGCTATGCAAGCTGCCTCAGACTCATAAACAGACTTAGTTTGTCTCTCTATTTTGTTGTGATAATTAGAAACAGAAGTTCTAACTTGTTTCTGAGCCACCCACTCATAGAGTTTTGAGGAAATATAATCAACATTCAAATCTTTATCCTGAATATTTACAAGACAGTCAACAAAAATATCAAAACCTTTTCCCAAACTCCCCAACAAAATAAGAGCTCTCAAGTCTTCTTCAAACTGCAATCCGCGCTGCTCCAAATCAGAAAAGATAGACAGCATAGCATTCACATGATCTTCTATGCATCCACTCTCAAATCGAAGAGAAAATAGTTTCCTGCAAAAGAACAATTTTCGAGCCAGCACTAGGTCTCTGATAAAGAGTTTTATAGCAATCCCAAACTTCCTTGGCATGCTCTAATCTTCTCACATGGACAAGTTGCTGGTCTTCGACCCCAAGCAGAATAAAGGCTCTGGCTTTTTGGTCCATTTCCAGTTCCTCATCGTCACCATCAGCTGGGAGGGCATTCACAGCTTTCCACAAACTTTGTGTGATGAGATAGCATTTCATCTTCTCAGCCCATGTAAGATAATTTCGACCATTCAGTTTCTGAAAACGCCAACTTGAACATTTCAGTCATCTCTAAACTTCAGGACTGTAAAAATTACAACAAAAAGTGTCCAAATACTTTACTCCAGAAGACAAACCTCCTACCCCGAGTAGAAAGAAAAATTTACTCCCGAGTAGAACTTCCACACTTTGTCCTCTTACTCGAGTAGAAAGAAAAATTTACTCCCGAGTAGAACTTCCACACTTTGTCCTCTTACTCTCGAGTAGAAAGAAAAATTTACTCCCGAGTAGAACTTCCAGAAACAACATCGTTCATAGGCGTGCTGGGCCCATAACCTGTTGAAATATGTAGGAAGCTGGGAATGATGGAAATAAAATTCCCAACTCCACCTTAAAAGGAAAAACACAGCGGCAAGCAGAAGAACTTAGGACACTTGAAGTTTCTTGTTGCAAAGGTTGACTTCAGTTCTTTAATGTTGTAAAATTCATAAAGTATAGTCCAGTCAGCAAAATATATCCACTACAAGATAAATTCTCTTGCATGGCAGTACAAAAACACAAACATAGATACAGGAGGTTTTGTTTGCTCACGCTCCGAGACTCACAGATCCTACTGCTCCAGTAGTTTGCATCCATGAAGTGGTTCTCCAGAGAAAAACAAAACTACCACAAAACAGTAACAGGATAAACAGAGTCTTCACGTCTTCTTTGTCACTAGACTTGGCAAAGATATCAGCGTGTCTTTTCAAACAAACTCTTTCTCCTCCTTATCAGCCAAACGCTCAGCCAGCCTTTCTTCTTCTTCAATCCCCCACACAGATTTAGCACAGCAGAGAGATTTTATAGCAACCAGGAAACCACTCCCCAAACACAGCTCAGCACACAGCTGATTAATTGATTACTCCACAGTGGAAATCTACTCAGATACTACAACAGGTATAAACTGTTCACTTAACTCTTTATTTCCAACAGAGCTTCCCTTCCTCCTTCTCCTCGTCGCCGCGACTGCCTTTCTGGTTCGGCGACAAGGAGGAAAAGGAAGGGAAGCTCCGCCCATGGGGCGCTGCTGGGCGTGTGCGGCAGCGGTGCCGTGGGCGGGGATTCCCTTCCTCCTCCTCATCATCACCGAACCAGGAAGGCAGTCGTGGCGACGAGGAGGAGGAAGCGAAGCTCCCACGGGGCATGCCCAGCAGCACCCCGTGGGCGGAGCTTCTCCTCCTCCTCCTCCTCCTCGCCGAACCAGGAAGGATTGGAAGGAGGCGCAAGGAGGAGGAGAAGCTCCGCCCACGGGCACTGCTGGGCATGCGCGTGCGGCAGCCGGCAGGAGGGCGCCTCTGCCTCCTCCGCCATAGTCCTGGGTGCCGCACATGGCCGGCAGCGGCTAGCGGCCCCGGGAGCTTCCCGTTTTTCCTCCTCGGGAGGAGGAAAGAAGAGAAGTCCCCGGGGATGCTGCCGGCCATGCGCAGCACCCAGGACCATGGCGGAGGAGGCAGAGGCACCCTCCTGCCGCGCAGGCGCATGCCCGCCAGCGGCCCCGGGCGGAGCTTCTCTTCCTCCTTGCGCCATCCTTCCAATCCTTTTACAAGGGGGCGGGGGGCGAGCGTTGAGGGGGGGCACCATTCCCTCCTCCCCCACCTCCCGCAGAGCTCTCTCCCCTGAGAGAGAGAGAGAGAGAGAGAGAGAGAGTCATCATGCCGGCGCCGCACGCTGCGGTTAAGTTTGAACTGGCGCCCCCCCAGGCCCAGGTTATCCATAGTCTGGCCTTATGGATAATCTGGGCCTGACTATCATGCCACATCACTCCAGTCCTACAGCGTTTGCATTGGCTCCCCATCGAGTACCGGATTGCCTTCGAAGTGCTGGTGCAAACCTTTAAGGCTTTGCATGGCCTGGGGCCGGCGTACCCGAAGGACCGCCTTTCCCTGCACGTTCCCCACAGACCACTGTGGTCCATGGACCAAAACCTACTGGAGGTTCCATCACTTAAGATCTGCCGCTTGTCATCGACACAGCAGCGCATGTTTTCTGTAGCAGCGTCTACCCTTTCGAATGCTCTCCCGGAGCCTTTTCGGGAAGGGTCAGGGCCGTAGCCAGGATTTTGTTTCGGGGCTGAGTTTGGTTCGGGGCTGAGACTGGGTGGAAGAGGATCTACCCTAGCAAACCTTTTGTATTGTTATCCCAATAACCCCATGAATGTGGGATATAATGAGCATGGTGATCAGATCATGATATAAATGCACATAACAGTTTAAATAATGTACCAGTAAGGCCTTCTCGTGGACCAAAAACAAGCAGTGGGCTACACCGTGATAAACACGCGAGAGCAAATAGGGTAAACAACGAAATCAAGCAGGCTTAGTAAAATAGAGATATTTCATTGAAAATAGCAATAAGTATGGGATCAATCAGCATTTACAACATTCAAATAATAAGCTTATAATAGCATTAGTAAAGTATACAGTGATACACAGAACACATGGTTGTAAATCCACATCCTTCCATAACAGTGGAGCCGCTACTCACAAATACAGTGCAGTAAGTGAGGCAATTGCCTATCAATGTCCCAAGGAGTATCTTGGTCGAGAGAAGAGTAGGGGTTGGAGTCTGGCTCATGAGGACAATAAGGTAGGGCAGTGTTCGAGTGGAAGGAGGGAGAAGATTGTAGGAAGTCCAAATCAGGAGGGTGGTGCGATCTTCCAGGATACATGGAGAACGGACCATTCACCATTTCCCCCCGGATGGAAAGGTCCGTTCTCCATGTATCTTGGAAGTCTTGATATGAATATTCAACTGAAAGTGAGGACGTCACCCTATTATTGAATACACAGCCTCTGAGGAAGTCGTGTGACGAAACGGCCCTTAGCCGGCCTGGGAAGAGCTCGCGCCGTCAGGCAACTTTGGCGGAACGTTCCTACTGGGGCTCCGCTCCGGGGGAGGACTGTGTTCCCTGTAACACAACCCCCCGCTGCCCTCATCCCGATTCCCCGCCGGCATTTGCCAGCGCACCAGCAACTGCATTCAGCAGGTCGCATTTCGACACGCCATTTGGCGCAGCTTGGTGTTGCATACCAGCGCTGTTTAGCGCCAACAGCGGGATCGCACCACCCTCCTGATTTGGGCTTCCTACTATCTTCTCCCTCCTTCCACTCGGATGTGGATTTACAACCATGTGTTCTGTGTATCACTGTATACTTTACTAATGCTATTATAAGCTTCTTGTGGACCACCCTGAGAATTTCGGGGCCAGCCCCCTTAGTCGCTCCCGGCTACATGCCTGGGGTGGTATATAAATCGAAATAAATAAATATAATAAATAGATCAACAATGAGTCAACCGATGTGCAAAACCCGTTGATAGATTGGGTTCACTCGAGAATCAAGATGCGGAAGGAGGGATGGAGAGTTAAACTGAGAATGTTAGCAGTGTTTCCCAACCACTGTTCCGCGGCACACTAGTTTGCTGTGGGCGATCGCCTGGTGTGCCGCGGAAAAACCTCTCTTCCCCCCTTTCTTCCCCCTCCTGGAGAACTCCTGCTGTTGCTGCTTGAGGGAGGAGGAAGGGCGGGGAGATGGCAAAGAAGAAGAAGGGGCCAAGGCGCCGCCTCCTTCGGCCGTTTCCCCAGCCAGCCAGCCTCCAATCGAGAGAGGGCGAGGAACGGAAGTGGAAGTGCACTTGTCTGGGCGCATGCGCACTAGGTCCCGGGGGTGGCAGACGCATTCACTTTCCTCCTGCGGTGGTGAAGGAAGCGAAGGAGCCAGCTGCTTCCGGAGGCGCCCTGGCTCGGCCCTGCTGCGTCCCAGGTGAGACCCCGGGCGCCCTTCCCCTCGGCCCCCCCTCCAAAGCCCATCGGGGAGGAAGGGCCCCAAAGGGAAGAAGGGGCCTTCTTTCGCAGGGGGAAAGGGTCGGGGCCTGGCAGGAGGGCCCTCGGAGGAAGGAAAGGCAGGCGGGACTCCGTGAGGGACTCCCTCACCAGCCTTCCTCAGCCTTCCTCCCAAATGTCAAGGTCTATTTTCCACCAAACTCCATCTGTGTTCACATTTGGGCATATTGAGTATTCATGCCAAATTTCGTCCTGATCCAACATTGTTTGAGTCCAGAGTGCTCTCTGGATGTAAGTGAACTACAACTTCCAAACTCAAGGTCAATTCCCAAGCAAACCCTTTCAGTACTTCCTGTTGGTAATGAGAGTTCAATATGCCAAGTTTGGTTCGATTCCATTGTTGCAAGAGTTCAGGATGCTCTTTGACTGTGTGTTAACTATAAATCCCAGAAACTGTAACTCCCAAATGCCAAGGTCTATTTTCCCCAAACTCCATCTGTGTTCACGTTTGGACATATTGAGTATTCATGCCAAGTTTGGTCCTGATCCAACATTGTTTCAGTCCAGAGTGCTCTCTGGGTGTAGGTGCACTAGAACTCCAAAACCCAAGGTCAATGCCCACCAAACTCTTATAGCATTTTCTCTTAGTTATGGGAGTTCTGTGTGGGAAGTTTGTGTCTTTCTGCCATTCCTGCCAGGATATCTATGTTGTGTTCATCGAAACAGGCCCAGGTTTCACCCTGAGTGTATAAATACATTGAAAAACATATTAACTATATGTATGACTGTGTCATTTTGTGTCATTTTGGTTGGTGGCGTGCCCCAGGATTTGGAAAATGGAAAAAATATGAAAAATAGGTTGGGAAACACTGATGTTAGTCCAAGCTGGGCTGCTTATCCCAGAATCCTGAGTGAACCGACACTGCTGGCAAAGGAAAGAGTGGCTTTAAGAAAGCCAGCTGTGAGTCCGTGAAGCGACAGGATTTTCCCACCGTGGCTTGCGAGGTATTTTTATCCGAGCTCCTGGCCTGCGTCCAAAGGTCACGCCGGCCCAGAAGAGACGGAGGTCTTAATGGGATTCCCGTCCCAAGGTCCCTCCCTCCCTCCCCCCCTCGCCGTGTCTCTGCGGCAAATCCGCCCCGGCTAATTCCTCCTCTTGTCGTACCATTCCGTGTTGTTCACGGCGTCCCCGAAGCCCGGCGTATCCACGATTGTGAGGCGGAGCTTGACGCCTTTTTCTTCGATGTCCACCACGTGTTTGGTGATTTCGACCGTCTGCAGGATGCGTTCTAAAAAAAAAGAAGGAAGGGCGGGTGTAGAATCCCACGCTTCTTAGGCCGTCCCCAAGTTACAAACGACTTCTAGTTAAGAACGGGGGCGAGACGACAGGAAGTGAGAGGAAGCTATCCCTTGGAAGGGACATCCACTCATGGAAGAAATATTATCATGTGGAAAAGGGGTCTCCCTCCAATGACGCTTTCGGTCTGAATTTTTAAGGCTCCGAACCATTGGCCCCATGTCGGTGGAGCAACGGATCCTCTCCGGGTTTTCAACCGGGCATTGAAGGCGTTCTCCTTCCAAGCTTGATTAAACCTGGAGTGCATTCACTGCCCTGTCCATGCCCGGATTACCCATAAGGCCAACGAGGCCATGGCCTAGGGGCGCAAGCCAAGGAGGGGCGCAGATCACGGACCAAAAAAACCCAAAACTGGTCAGCACCCCCTCTTTCCCCCTTTCTCATGCCCCTCCTCGCTCCTTCTCCCGGCAAAGTCTCTGCTCCGTCCCCTCCGTCTCTCGCTCTCTCGTGTGCTCTCCCGCTCTCGCGCACACTCTCTCTATCTCTCTCTCACATGCGCGCTCTCTCTTGTGCTCTTTCTCTCGCGCGTACTCTCTCGCACGCACTCTCTCGCTTGCTCGCTCTCGTGCTCTCTATCTCTCTCTCTTGCATGCGTGCTCTCTCTTGTGCTCTCTCTTTTTCTTTCTCTCTCTCTCTCTCGCTCTCTCTCTCGCATGCACACTCTCTCTCATGGTCTCTCTCTCTCGCTCTCTCTCACTCTCTCTCGTGCTCTCTCTCTCTCTCGCTCGCTCTCGCGCTCTTTCTCTCTCGCATGCACGCTCTCTCTCGTGCTCTTCCTCTCTTGCGCACGTGCTCTCTCTCGCATGTGCGCTCTCTCTCTCTTGCTCTCTCTCGCTCGCTCGCTCTCGCGCTCTCTATCTCTCTCTTTCATGTGCGCTCTCTTGTGCTCTTTCTCTTTCTTTCTCTCTCTCTCTCTCGCATACACGCTCTCTCTCGTGCTCTCTCTCTCGCTCTTTCTCGCACGCACACTCTTGCGCTCGCTCGCTCTTGCGCTCTCTCTCTCGCATGCACGCTCTCTCTCGTGCTCTTTCTCGAGCGCGCTCTCTCTCTCTCCCGCGCGTGCTCTTGGACTCTCTTGCTCTCTCTCGCGCACGTGCCCTCTCTCTCTCTCTCGTGCGCGCCTTTGGAGCGAGTTTGCACCCGCTGCGCTCTCCCCAAGCCTCCCGACTCCCGAGGAGACCTTCAGAGCACAGCGGAGCTTTCCAGCCGGTGGGAATGCCTGGGGACCTTGCAGGTGGCGGGAGGTTGCCTTAAAGGGGGCGTAATTTCAAACTGTGGCCTAGGGTGCAAAAAAGTGTTAATCCGGGCCTGCCTCCGTCTCCTTCAGGGCTGCTGCTCCTCCTCCTCGGTTGCAATCCGTGGCTCAGGGAGAACCCCCCTCCGTTGACTTCCGCCTCCAAGCAGGCCCTCGCCTTCCTATTGGCCGAGTCCGCGGAGCCACGCCCGTCTGGGAGGGAGGGAGGCTCCCCAATTGGCCGGCTGCCGCTCTTCAGCTTTGATCAATGGGTGTCACAAGGCAGGAGGCGGGGCCAGGAGGCGGGCTCAGAGGAGTCACTCCTGGCCCCGCCCACTCCCCGCCTCCCAGGGAGGGAAGGAAGAAGTGACGTCACCCTGGGAGGCGACGGAGCAAACAAGGAAGGCGGGC
Source organism: Anolis apletophallus (assembly GCA_030556195.1). Taxonomy (NCBI): domain Eukaryota; kingdom Metazoa; phylum Chordata; class Lepidosauria; order Squamata; family Anolidae; genus Anolis; species Anolis apletophallus. The sequence goes on from JARBWK010000020.1 coordinate 16,550,890, forward strand.
CTGGCGGAGGAGGAGGGAGGGAGGGAGGTCACCCTGGGAGGCCCCGCCCCCGGCTGAGTAGCGGGGAGGAGGGAGGAAGGGAGGGAAGCTGCTGATGCTGCTCCTCGCCCTGCATGTCCTGCCTTGAGACCAGGCTCGGCCTTCCCTCCCTCCGGGGCCTTTGTGCTTCAACTCCCGCCATTCCCATGGGCTGGCCACAGAGGGTTATTTTTTAATTATTTTTTTGGGTCTGTTAATTGCGCCCCCCTCGGCTTGCTCCCCTAGGCCATGGCCTAGGTTGGCCTTATGGGTAATCCGGGCCTGGACGGAGGTGGGTGGGTGTCTCTCTCTCTATCTCCAGGGAGGCCCCCCCTCCAAAGGAAGGAAGAAAGGCCCCCCAGGCCTCTCCCCACTACTCTACTCTGGGCCTGGCCTACTTCCTCCCTTCTCCATCTCTGAGAGGACCTGCCTCCCATAATGTTGTCTCCGTGATGATGTCTGATTCTAATTCTCCAGGAAACACGCCTTACCTTCGGCATTGAGAAGTTTTCGGTCCTTATACAGATCTGTCAGGAAGAGGCTGTTGACCAACGTTGACTTTCCCAAGCCGGCTTCTCCTGAGGGAAGAAGAAGAAGAAACTAGTCTTCCCTTTTTCCTTTTTTTGGAAAGAAATAAGGACAAGGAACAGAATCGCATTGGCCTTTTGAGCTGCTGCATCGCACTCTTAGCTCATGTCCAACCCAAGTTCTACTAAGACTCCGAGAGCCTCCCCCTATTTCAGGGGTGGGCGATTATTTTTTCCAAGGGGCCACACGAGAGCCAAAAAATATTATGGAGGGCCGCACCTAAAGGCGGAACTACATTCTAATCTACATCGTTTATTTATTTATTTACTATATTTACTATATATTACACATCATTAATATTAACATATTAATATATCAAGAAATATTCATATATTATTAGTATTAATATAATTATTTTAGTATATATAGATGTTATAATATATCGAAATTATAATATAATATAACATTATATATTATTATTATAAAGTTATTATTATAAAATAATAATAAAAACCACTAAAATAAACTAAAATGAAATTCAAGAAGACAAGGTGCGAACCAAGATAGAGGCCGCCATCCTCAAGAGAGGAAGGATCCCAAGATGGAATGGCCCAATGGCCCCAGCCCAGAGGATGGCAAAGCAGACCCAGCCTCCACCGCAGCACAGCAGAGCAGCAGACGATTGGAGGCTGCAGGCCTCTGCCAGCTCTCGCCCCCAGCCGTTCCCCAGCTGATCGCCCTGCCATGGAGTGCCTGCCATCCCGGGAGGCGATCAAGGCCTGCAGCGGGAGCAGTCGGTGAGCTGGGGCGGGGGAACCGGAAGACGATCAAACCTTCCGGGTCGCCAGGGCGATCAGCCGCCGCAGCTCGACGACTGCTCCCGCTGCAGGCCCGGATCGCCTCACGGGATGGCAGGCACTCCAAAGCCGGGATGGCAGGCACTCCATGGCGATCTGGGGCGGGTGATCACCCTGGCGAACCGGAAGACGATCAAATCTTCCAGGTTGCCAGAGTAATCAGCCGCCGCCGCTCGCCGACTGCTCCCGCTGCAGGCCTGGATCGCCTCACGGGATGTCAGGCACTCCAAAGCCGGGATGGCAGGCACTCCATGGCGAGTTGGGGCGGGTGATTGCCCTGGCGAACTGGAAGACGATCAAGTCTTCCGGGTCACCAGGGCGATCAGCCGCTGCAGCTCGCCGACTGCTCCCGCTGCAGGCCCGGATCGCCTCCTGGGATGGCAGGCACTCCAAAGCTGCCGCTCCTCCGATTGTTCTCCGGAGCGGCGGGCTGTCTGCTGATGCAGGGCCCAGAGCCCGCAATGGGCTGGCGGCAGCGGCACCCCTTCCTCTTGGCCCCACCCCCGACGCCCTTCTCCCCGGGCCGGACAGAATCGGCTGCCGGGCCCGATCCGGCCCGCGGGCCGTAGGTTGCTCAGGTCTGCCCTATTTGCTTTCACCATCTCTGATATACCTGCAACCATCAGTGTGAAGTCAAATCCGCTCTTGAGAGACTTCCGATGGACCTGGTTGGGCAGAGTGGCAAATCCGACGTATTCCTTATCATCCTGTGGTGGGAGAAGGGGGAAGAATTGTTTTTATCATGTTTTTTTAAAAAAATATTGTTGTGATTATGTTGTTTTGTTGTTGTGAACCACCCTGACCCTTTCGGGAAGGGTGGTATATAAATCAAAATAACAAACAAATAAATAAATAAATAAAGAGTGGGTCAGTGCGTAAAGCAGGGGTCGGGAACCTATGGCTCGGGAGCCAGATGTGGCTCTTTTCATGATTGCATCTGGCTCTCCAGAGCAGCCCGAGCCTTGGTTTCCCAGCATGCAGCGGGGAGGAGTGACGCAAATGCGCCGCAACTGCCGCTTCCACGCTGCCATCGCCGCCTCTTTCTCATCCCTCGCTGCTCTCGGGGCCCTGTGCCCTCTTCGCCGGGGATGGTGGAGCCCGGCAGCGGCTCTCTTCCTTCCTTTCTTCATCCTCAGGGGAGGTGGCAGAGGCGGGCCTGGCCCTGGCACCGCAGACCCGGCCTCGCTGCCCCTGTGGGATACCCAGCTCATCGCCCTCAACATCGGGCACCTCAAGAGCCGCTGCCTCTTCGACGTCTTCTGGAGGGACTGCCTTGCCAACATCGACACCAATGTCCGCCTTGGCCCCTCAAAACTCCAACTGTAATTGGCCAGCCTCAAAACTCCAACATTCTACGGCCCCAGACAGAGGGGATTGGTTGCCACTGAAATGGAATTTGCATAACTGCCTCCTAATGGCCAACCACATTCAAACATTCTAAAGTGACTCAGAGGGAAAGGGAAAGGCCTCAGGCAGTCAGCCACTGAGGCCCACAGCACTGACAGATCAGGACCAAACTTGGCAAACAGGCGGCCAATGGCCCACTTCACTACCTGGTGTGGTTTAGGGCAGGAGGGGCCACGAATGATTGGATTTGCAGTACCTTCACGTCATTCACTTCCCAAACAACACTAAAGCCCTTATAAAACACAAACCAAGCCCAAAATTGACAGAAAGTCTTCCTTAACTTGATTTTCCTGGCTAGGCCCTGGGACTCGCAGTACCTTCACTAAGTTCCTGAGACCACTGCAAGCCACATACATCTAATAGGAACCAACCTTGGCACGTAATGCCTTCCTCAAATAACCAGGGCACTGCAAGGTCCTCAGCTAGTTGTACATAAAATTCAAGGAAATACCTCTTGTAGCTTTTTTTTTAAAAAAAAATGTTGTTTATAAAAAAAACTTTGAAAATTCCCCAAAAATCCAAGTCGAAGTGGAACATTCTGAAATTTGGTGGGCTAAAAGTGGTGAGTGTGCTCTGCCATTGTAGCAAGTTTCACTCCCATAGTTTTTTAAATGAGGGAGAAAAGAGCTCTTGAAATTCCCCTAATGGTAGTATTATTGCATCAATGTAACAAAATTCCATTAATCTCATTTGTATTGCCTAAATTTTCACTAATAAAACATTAGAAACATTTTAGAAACAAAGTGGCAGGCCCCAGTTTTGTAAGTACTTTTGAATCATTTTGAATGCATTGCACATGCCATATCTATCTATCTATGTATATAATAAAAGTCAGTGTTTGCGGCGGGAGGTCAATTCATTCAAACAACATGATTGGTTGCCACTGAGGGAGAATTTGCAAAACCAGCTCTGATTGGCCAGTTTCTAGATTCCAACATTCTAAGGTGACGTAGAGGGAAAAGGAAAGGCCTCAAGCAGTCAGTCACTGCGGCCCACAGCAATGACGCATCAGGACCAAACTTGGCATACAGAGACCCAATTGCCCACTTTACACACCTGGTGCGGTTTGTACGGGATGGATGGCTCACAAATGATGGGATTTTTAGTACCTTCACCTGATTCACTTCCCAAACAATGACCCACTCTCCATCCTACTGCAGTTTAGAGGAGGGCGGACCATGGACGATGGGACTTGAAGTACCTCTACTCATTCCCCATGACTGCAGCAGCCCTCAACAAAGACTGATAAAGACCATACTTGGTACACAGAGCCCCCATGACCCACTCTACATTCTACTGCAGTATGGAGGAGGGTGGACCATGGATGATGGGACTTGAAGTACCTCCACTCACTTCTCGAGTGTGCTGCGACCCTCATCCAATGACTGCTCAAGACCAAACTTGGCACACATAACTCCCATTACCCCCTTAACATCCTGGAGAGGTTTAGGGGAGGTGAACCACGGATTATGGGATTTGTAGTACTTTCAAATGGTTTTGTTCCAAAAGTCCACTGTGGCCCCCAACAAAGAACAATACAGACCAAACTTGGCACACAGAGCCCCTATGACCCACCCTACATTCTACTGCAGTTTGGAGGAGGGTGGACCATGGATGATGGGACTTGAAGTACCAAAGACCAACCTTGGCACACAATGCCTTTCTCAACCTGGGCACTGCCGGGTCCCCAAGCTTGTGTGTGTGTGTATCGATTACATCTATGGCCATCTTTCTTTGCTTGGACTGGATGATCTTTGGGGGACCCAGCTCTAGGAGATATACATCATATACATCTCTCTCAATTACATCTAGCACATCTATGGCCATCTATTTTTGGTGGGATGGTCATCTGTCGGGAGGGATTGGATTGTGCCTTCCTGCATGACACAATGGGGTTGGGCAGGATGGCCTTTGGGGGACCCTTCCATCTCTATCATATATCTTTTTCTCAATGACTCCTATCATATCTATGGCCATCTCTATTTGGTGGGATGGTCATCTGTCAGGAGGGATTGGATTGTGCCTTCCTGCATCTCTTCCAAAGCAGTGATTCTGGGTAGCCATACCTCATCAGAGTCATAGGGATCCAGTCTTCCCCAAGGGCTCCGGGGCCGAGAAGGGCTTGGTGGTGCTGGAGCAGGCATATGCTGCTGCTGCTGCTGCTGTCTCAGATCAAGGGGTCGGGGACGCTGAAAGACTTTGGGCTCCTGCTCGTCCATGGCAATAGCATCCTCCTGAGGCAGGGGCCGGACCCCCATCATGGCGGCAAACATCTCAGGGGCCCCACGATGGAAATCGTGGTCCTTGCAAGTGTCTTCCTCCTGTTTGGGCTCCGGGCGACGGAAGGTCTGCTCTGCAGGGCGGTCACCGAGGATCTGCACCAGCTCCGCCTCTTCCGAGTCGTCCTTCAAGAAGCGTTTGATCTGGAGAGAGAGAGAGAGAGAGAAGAAATGTATATATGTTTCTTTCTATCTATCTATCCATCTATTGATCTATCCATCTGAACATTAGGAAGAACTTCCTGACTGTGAGCGCCGTTCAACAGTGGAACTCTCTGCCCTGGAGTGTGGTGGAGGCTCCTTCTTTGGAAACTTTTAAACAGAGACAGGATGGCCATCTGTCGGGAGTACTTTGAATGCAATTTTCCTGCTTCTTGGCAGAATGAGGTTGGACTAGATGGCCCACGAGGTCTCTTCCAACTCTAGGATTCTATGATTCTATCCATCCATCATTCTATCCATCCTTCTATCTAGCCATCTATCCTATCTATCCATTCATCCATCCATCCATCTATCCTTCCATCCATCCTTCTATATCTATCTATTCTACCCATCCATCCATCCTTCCCTCCTTCCTTCTATCTAGATATTCCCAAGCAAACCCTTTCAGTACTTTCTGTTGGTAATGAGAGTTCAATATGCCAAGTTTGGTTCAATTCCATTGTTGCAAGAGTTCAGGATGCCCTTTGATTGTGTGTTAACCATAAATCCCAGAAACTGTAACTCCCAAATGTCAAGGTCTATTTTCCCGAAACTCCATCTGTGTTCACATTTGGGCATATTGAGTATTTGTGCCAAGTTTGGTCGGGATCCAAAATGGTTTCAGTCCACAGTGCTCTCTGGATATAGGTGAACTACAACTCCAAAACCCAAGGTCAATGCCCACCAAACTCTTATAGCATTTTCTCTTGGTTATGGGAGTTCCGTGTGGGAAGTTTGTGTCTATCTGCCATTCCTGTCAGGATATCTATGTTGTGTCCATCGAAACAGGCCCAGGTTTCACACTGAGTGTATAAATACATTCAAAAACATATTAACTATAAGTATGACTGTGTTAGAGTGTCATTTTGTGTCATTTTGGTTGGTGGTGTGCCCCAGGATTTTGGAAATGGAAAAAATGTGCCGCGGCTCAAAAAAGGTTGAAAAACACTGCTCTAAGGCCCAATCCAATCCCTCCCAACAGATGGCCATCCCACCAAAGATAGATAAATGGCCATAGATATGAGAGAAAGAAACATATATGATAGGTATATCCTAGACCTGGAAGGGTCCTCCAAAGGCCATCCAGTCCAACCGCCTGAATCTAACTACCTATGTGTTTTTTAATGATCAAGGCACAATCCAATCCCTCCCGACAGATGGCCATCTAACCAAAGCCATATGGCCATAGATATGAGAGATGTAATTGAGTGAGATGTATATGACAGGCATATCCTAGAGCTGGAAGAGTCCCCATGGCGGGTCAGCCCTGCTCGTGTTGTTAGATCTCACGGCAGCGTTTGATACAGTAGATCACGCATTATTGACCCACCGTTTAGCCGTGACAGGAGTTAGGGGGACTGCCCTTAAGTGGGTGGCCTCCTTCCTCCAAGATCGGGGACAATATGTGGAGAAGGGGAAGGAGGTCTCTGGGAGACTCCCATTAAGTTGCGGGGTACCCCAGGGGGCCATCCTTTCCCCTTTATTATTCAACATCTATATGCGTCCGCTGGCCCAGCTGGTTCGCGATTTTGGTCTGGAGTGTTATCAGTACGCTGATGACACCCAGCTGGTGCTGAGAATGGACGGCAGGCCGGATACCGTACCCGATTGTTTCCATCAATGCCTTGAGGCCGTGACTGGCTGGCTGCGTTCCAGCTGGCTGAAGGTGAATCCATCAAAGACTGAGATTCTGTGGCCCGGTTGCCCTGGGTTGGATGAGTGCCGGTTGCCTACCCTGGATGGCGAGCAGTTAAGCCCGTCATCTTTGGTAAAAAGCCTGGGGGTCCAGTTGGACCCATTGTTGCCCATGGAGGCCCAGGTCTCCATGGTCAGCAAAATATCATTTTTTCCATCTGCGACAGGCTAGGCGACTGGCCCCCTACCTATCCAGGGACGACCTGGCTACGGTAATCCAAGCGACGGTCATCTCGAGGATAGACTACTGTAACACCCTCTACATAGGCCTTCCCTTGTTGACAATCCGGAAACTCAAGCTAATGCAAAACGCTGCGGCTTGATTGCTGGTGGGAGCACCGCCAAGAGAGCATGTTACTCCCATCTTGCAGCATTTGCTCTGGCTACCAATCGAGTACCGAATTGTCTTCAAGGTGCTGGTTTTGACCTTCAAGGCCGTGCATGATCTAGGGCCAGTGTACCTGAGGGACCGCCTCACCCCATATATTCCCCTGAGATCACTATGCTCGGAAGAGCGAAATCTTCTAACTGTGCCATCTATTCGTTCCTGTCATCTCTCCACAACAAGGCAACGCGCCTTCTCAGTTGCGGCCCCGGCACTATGGAACACACTGCCGGATGATGTCCGGGCCATCACAGAGCTCATTCCATTTCGGAGGGCATGCAAAACCACCTTATTCAGGCTTGCCTTCAATTGAAGCCCTGAATGTTGCAATCCTCCGTTTTTACTGCATTTTATGTATTACTAGCTTGGGGACTCGGCGGTGCCCGGGTCATTTGAGAAGTGCAGCAGGATGTAGAGTGGGTCATTTGGGGGGGGGGGGGGTCCTGTGTGCCAAGTTTGGTCTTGATCCATCAGTATTGGGAGTTACAGTGGTATCATGAAATTACTGAAGGTACTGGAAGTCCCAGCATTTGTGGTCCAACCTCCCCCAAATTGCAGTAGGATGTATATTGGGTCATGGGGGCTCTGTGCGCCAAGTTTGATCTGTATTGGTGAATGGATGAGGGTTGTATTGTTTTTAGGAAGTGAGTGAAGGCACTTCAAGTCCCATCATCCATGGTCCATCTCACACAGAACTGCATCAGGATGTTGAGTGGGTCATGAGGGCTCTGTGTGCCAGGTTTGGTGTTGATCAGTGATTGGATTAGGTTTAGAGCAGTCTTGGAAAGTGAGGGAAGGTACTGCAAGCCCCATCATCCATGGACTGCCCTCCTCCAAACTGCAGCAGGATGTAGAGTGGGTCATGGGGGCTCTGTGTGCCAGGTTTGGTGTTGATCAGTGATTGGATTAGGTTTAGAGCAGTCTTGGAAAGTGAGGAAGGTTGCAAGTCCCATCATCCATGGTCTGCCCTCCTCCAAACTGCAGCAGGATGTAGAGGGGTCTTCTGTTGCCAAGTTTGATATTTATCGGTCCCACAATGGTCTTTGGGAAGCAAAGCGCTTGGAAGTACTACAAATCCCATAATCCGTGGTCCATATTTCCCAAACTGCACCAGGACGTAAAGGGCATCATGGGGGTTATGTGTGCCAAGTTTGGTTCAGGTCCGGCTGAGGCCTAGTCAGGAGAATCAAGTTGAGGGAGCCTTACTGTCAATTCAGGCTGAGGCCTAGTTTGTAAAATCAGCTGAAGGAAGCCTTTTTGTAAAGAACTCTGCCTGGCACCTTTGAGATTTGGGATGTTGGGATGCTGGCCTATCCATGGCCCAGCCTCCCTCAAACTGCACCAAGACGTAAAGTGGGTCTTGGGGGTTCTGTGTGCCAAGTTTGGTTTTGTTGTCTCATTGTTGGGGGCCGCAAAGTGTATTGGACCTAAACTCCCACCATGCCTGACTGGCTCAGGCCTTTTCCTTACTTCCCTCTGGCACTTTTGAGTCTCGGAATGTTCGCGTTGGCTGGCCAATGGGAGTTGTGTATGCAAATAACCCCACAGTGGGAGCCAATCCGAAAGCTGCCACATGTCCTTCCGCCCTTCCGCCCTCCGGACACATAAATAAATGGCAAAGCCATTCCAGTCTCATTCTGCCGGGCAGGAAGGCACAATCAAAGCCTTCCTGACAGATGGCCATTCAGCCTCAGCTTAAAAAACCACCAGGGGAGACTCCATCACAAAGTCCACTATATATATATTTGAGTCCTAGAGTTGGAAGAGCTCCTAAGGACACAGGAGAGGATCTAGGGAAACTCAAAGAGGGTCCTACATAGGGAGGAAATTCTAAAAAAGGAATTAATGGGGTCCGAATCTGCTGAGGGGGAGCGGACTCCGCCGCGTGTGCCTTACTGCGTGTTCCCTCGGGATTTCGGGGGGCTCTTCGGGGTCCCCAGAGCGGCCCCTGAGGGCTTGAGGAAGGGGCTTCTCTCGGAAATCTTCAGGGGGCTCCAAGGTCCCCTCCACTTCCGCCGCCTGCGTCAAGGATGGACGGGGCCAAAACAAACAGGGTGGGGCGTGTGTTCGGGTTCAGGAGAGGAGAAGGGTGAGAAGGAGGGAGCCAAAACGAAGGGAGGAAAGGAGCCGAGTGGACAGGAGAAAAGAAAAGAAAATATAAATGACGCTCAGCATCAATCTAGAGCAGCATCAACCTGGCTCTGCGAAAGGGGTCGGCCCGATGGGTTTCCGTATCCGCGGTTCAAAGGAATACGGTTTCCGCCTCCCTGGGATGCTGTAAGACAGGGGTCGGGAACCTTTTTGACTCAGAGAGCCATGAAAACCCAATTGAAGCGCTGCCAAGCCTGGAATGGATTTGCTATCCCACTGACATGGCTTCTCCTGGGTTCAGCACCTTGGAGAGTTCCTTTCAAGGCACCCACAAAGTGGACTGGGTTCCCACAGAGACAGGAATCCACCGGTGAAGAGAGAAAGGACTAAAGCAGGGGTCGGGAACCCTTTTGACTCAGAGAGCCATGAAAGCAAAATATTTGGACATTTATTTCAGTGAGAGCCATAGAATATAGATAATATATTTTAAGACTGAATTCAACTCAATGTGAGTCTATACGTGCATACGATGAGAAAAGGATTCCCCCGGAAGAATTAGGGGACACTTCAGGCCTGGCTCTGCAAAAGGCACGCTCAGGACTCTGGGAGGAAGAGAAGACGGAAGGAAGGAAGGAAGGGGGAAAGAAAGACAGACAGACAGAGGAGATAAAGGAAGGAGGGGGGGAGAGGAAGAAAGAAAAGAAGACTGAACTATAGAAAAGGAAGAAAAGCAAAGCAGGAGAGAGATAAGGAGGGGAAAAGAAAGAAGGAAATGGGGAGGAAAAGAAAGGAAAGGGAGTGAGGAAAAAGTAAAATAATGAAGGGGAAAGAAGAAAAGAAAAAAGGGGAGAGAGAGGGAAGTGAAAAGAAAGGAAAGGAAGACGGGGAAGAATAGAAGAGGAAGGAAGAGGGAGGGAGAATGGAGGAAAGAAGGAAGGGGAGAGTTGGAGGGAAAAGGAAGGAGGGAAGGAAGGAGTGAAGGGGGAGAAAGATAGGAAGAGGAAGGAAGAGGAAGGAAGGAAGAAGGAGAATGGAGGAAAGAAGGAAGGGGAGAGGGGGGGAGGGAAAAGGAAGGAGAGAAGGAAAGGGTAAAGGGGAGAAAGAAAGGAAGGAAGAGGAAGGAAGGAAGGAAGGAAGAGGGAGAATGGAGGAAAGAAGGAAGGGGAGAGAGGGAGGGAGGGAAAAGGAAGGAGGGAAGGAAGGAGTGAAGGGGGAGAAAGATAGGAAGAGGAAGGAAGAGGAAGGAAGGAAGGAAGAAGGAGAATGGAGGAAAGAAGGAAGGGGAGGGAGGGAGGGAAAAGGAACGAGAGAAGGAAAGGGTAAAGGGGAGAAAGAAAGGAAGGAAGGAAGGAAGGAAGGAAGGAAGGAAGAAGGAGAATGGAGGAAAGAAGGAAGGGGAGAGAGGGAGGGAAAAGGAAGGAGGGAAGGAAGGAGTGAAGGGGGAGAAAGATAGGAAGAGGAAGGAAGAGGAAGGAAGGAAGGGAGAATGGAGGAAAGAAGTAAGGGGAGAGAGGGAGGGAAAAGGAAGGAGAGAAGGAAAGGGTAAAGGGGGAGAAAGGAAGGAAGGAAGAGGAAGGAAGGAAGGAAGGAAGAAGGAGAATGGAGGAAAGAAGGAAGGGGAGAGAGGGAGGGAGGGAAAAGGAATGAGATAAGGAAAGGGTAAAGGGGGAGAAAGGAAGGAAGGAAGAGGAAGGAAGGAAGGAAGAAGGAGAATGGACGAAAGAAGGAAGGGGAGAGAGGGAGGGAAAGGAAGGAGGAAGGAAGGAAGGAAGGGGAGAAAGATAGGAAGAGGAAGGAAGAGGAAGGAAGGAAGGAAGAAGGAGAATGGAGGAAAGAGGGAAGGGGAGGGAGGGAGGGAGGGGAAAAGGAAGGAGAGAAGGAAAGGGTAAAGGGGGAGAAAGAAAGGAAGGAAGAGGAAGGAAGGAAGGAAGGAAGGAAGGAAGAAGGAGAATGGAGGAAAGAAGGAAGGGGAGAGAGGGAGGGAAAAGGAGGGAAGGAAGGAGTGAAGGGGGAGAAAGATAGGAAGAGGAAGGAAGAGGAAGGAAGGAAGGAAGGAAGAAGGAGAATGGAGGAAAGAAGGAAGGGGAGAGAGGGAGGGAAAGGAAGGAGAGAAGGAAAGGGTAAAGGGGGAGAAAGGAAGGAAGGAAGAGGAAGGAAGGAAGGAAGGAAGGAAGGAAGGAAGAGGGAGAATGGAGGAAAGAAGGAAGGGAAGAGGGAGGGAAAAGGAAGGAGAGCAGGATTAGGAAAGGGTGAAGGGGAAAAAGGAAGGAAAGAAGGAAGAGGTAGAATGGAGGAAAGAAGAAAGGGGAGAGAGGGAGGGAAAAGGAAGGAGAGAAAGAAAGAATGGAAGAGGAAGGAATGAAGAGGGAGGGAGGAAAGCAGGAGGAAAAAGAATGAAAGAAAAGGAGAGGGGAAAAGAAAGGAAGAGGAAGAAAGAAAGAAAGAAAGAAAGGAAGGAAGGAAGGAAGGAAGGAAGGAAGGAGGATGCAGGGCCAAGGCGGACCTTGGTGTTGACGTCGGCGAGGCAGTCCCTTCGGAAGGCATCGAAGATGCAACGGCTCTTGAGCTGCCCCACGATGGGGGCAATGAGCTGGGCATCCCCCGGGGGCAGCAATGCCGGGTCCGCGGCACCAGGGCCAGGCCCACCTCCGCCACCTCCCCCGAGGCCCATGGCGGAGGACAAAGAGGAAGACGAGGACGAGGCGGCGCTGCCGGGCTCCGCCATCCCTGGCAAAGAGGGCGCAGGACCCCGAAAGCAGCGGGGGATGAGGAAGAGGCGGCGATGGCGGCGCAGAAGTGGCAGTCGCGGCGCATTTGCGTCACTCCTCCCCACTGCTTGCTGGGAAACCGAGACCCTGGCTGCTCTGGAGAGCCAGATGCAATCATGGAAAGAGCCACACCTGGCTCCCGAGCCGTAGGTCCCTGACCGCCAAAAGGATCCGTTTGGCAAATGGCGTCTCCTTGCCGCTTGTTGTTGTTGTCCGCCATTAACGAAAGGCTTCCTGGATACTAAACAGCACTGCTCCGATCTTGCAAATGTAGGACAGTTGTGGCTATTGTTGGGTTGAGAGAGTGCGACTCGCTCAATGGGTTTCCCTGGGGTCCAGAGCTGTAGATTGACGCCCAAACCGTGGGCGCCGTTGCCCCAAATCCGTCTCCACCAAGGAGGCTTAAGGGAAAAGTTTCCCCCTGACGTCAAGTCCAGTCGTGTCCGTCTCTAGGGGTTGGTGCTCACCTCCCTTTCTAAGCTGAAGAGCCAGCATTGTCCGTAGACACCTCCAAGGTCATGACTGCATGGAACGCCCCGCCAAGGCTTACAAAGACATAACTATATGCAGGGCCGGTCTATCCATTACGCCAACTACGCAGCCGTGTAGGGCATCGTCACTTGGGAGGGGTGTCGCCCCCTGGGAGGGGTGCCACCGCACTGGCCTCGCCTCGACCCGCTGCCCGCGGCGCACTGCCCTGCCCGCGCCGTGTCAGCCAGGCCTCCGCAGCCGGCCCGCCACCTGCACCACGCCGCCGTGCCGCCCGGGCCTTTGTCAGCTGCCCCCGCCACCCGGGGCGTTCCGGCCGCGCCTCCACATGTGCGGAGATTTTCGCGCATGCGCAGAAGCTTCTACAGGCACTACAGCACCTGTAGGAGCTGCTGCGCATGCGTGAAAATCTCCATGCATGCGTACTGGCTCCAGAGCGTGCCTCCCGCTTTGGAGCCAGTGCACACACGCGCAGTCTTGTGCATGCGCACAGATTCACGCATGCGCACTGGGCTCCAAAGCGGGAGGCGCGCTCTGGAGCCAGTGTGCATCTTGTGAGATCGCACATGCGCACTGGGCTCAGAGCGTGACTCGGCGCTCGGGAGCCACTGGGGGGCGGGGGCGCAAATTTTTTTTCACTTAACCACCCGGAATAGGTAGGTCCGCCCCTGACTATGTGATCGTCGCAGTCTTTCGTTGTGTTTCGGCACCCGATCAAGGCGTTGATGGCACTTAAATGGCATTGTATTTGAGGACTAGAAGCTTGACTGGGCCTTGCGTCGGAAAGGCAGAAGGAAAACATCCATCTGCTTTTGGCCTGAAGCCTCAACTGACCCCTCCAAGGTCAGAGAGATCGCAATTATGTAGATGTAACGAGTGATATTGATTGGTTTGGATGAGCAAAGCCTGGCTCCAGATGGTGCGTAAAGGCTCGGCTCCAATATACGTCCACTCCATCCTCAGTCTATCCCAATGTTGGAAGGAACTCTTCCTTCCTTCCTTTCTCCCCTTCACCCTTTCCTTCTCTCCTTCCTTTTTTCCCTCCCTCTCTCCCCTTCCTTCTTTCCTCCATTCTCCCTCTTCCTTCCTTCCACTTCCTTCCTTTCTCCCCTTCACCCTTTCCTTCTCCTTCTCTCCTTCCTTTTCCCTCCCTCTCTCCCCTTCCTTCTATCCTCTATTCTCCTGCTTCCTTCCTTCCTTCCTTCCTTCCTTACTTCCATTCTGTCTCCTTCACCCTTTCCTTCTCCTTCTCGCCTTCCTTTTCCCTCCCTCCTTCCTTCTTTCCTCCATTCTCCCTCTTCCTTCCCTCCTCTTCCTTCCTTCCTTTCTCCCCTTCACCCTTTCCTTCTCCTTCTCTCCTTCCTTTTACCTCCCTCTCTCCCCTTCCTTCTTTCCTCCATTCTCCCTCTTCCTTCCTTCCACTTCCTTCCTTTCTCCCCTTCACCCTTTCCTTCTCCTTCTCTCCTTCCTTTTCCCTCCCTCTCTCCCCTTCCTTCTACCCTCTATTCTCCTGCTTCCTTCCTTACTTCCTTACTTCCTTACTTCCTTCCGTACTTCCATTCTGTCTCCTTCACCCTTTCCTTCTCGCCTTCCTTTTCCCTCCCTCTCCCCTTCCTTCTTTCCTCCATTCTCCCTCTTCCTTCCCTCCTCTTCCTTCCTTCCTTTCTCCCCTTCACCCTTTCCTTCTCCTTCTCTCCTTCCTTTTCCCTCCCTCTCTCCCCTTCCTTCTACCCTCTATTCTCCTGCTTCCTTCCTTACTTCCTTACTTCCTTCCATTCTGTCTCCTTCACCCTTTCCTTCTCGCCTTCCTTTTCCCTCCCTCTCCCCTTCCTTCTTTCCTCCATTCTCCCTCTTCCTTCCCTCCTCTTCCTTCCTTCCTTTCTCCCCTTCACCCTTTCCTTCTCCTTCTCTCCTTCCTTTTCCCTCCCTCTCTCCCCTTCCTTCTACCCTCTATTCTCCTGCTTCCTTCCTTACTTCCTTCCTTCCTTCCATTCTGTCTCCTTCACCCTTTCCTTCTCCTTCCTTTTCCCTCCCTCTCCCCTTCCTTCTTTCCTCCATTCTCCCCCCTTCCTTCCCTCCTCTTCCTTCCTTCCTTTCTCCCCTTCACCCTTTCCTTCTCCTTCTCTCCTTCCTTTTCCCTCCCTCTCTCCCCTTCCTTCTATCCTCTATTCTCCTGCTTCCTTCCTTCTTACTTCCTTCCTTACTTCCATTCTGTCTCCTTCACCCTTTCCTTCTCCTTCTCACCTTCCTTTTCCCTCCCTCTCCCCTTCCTTCTTTCCTCCATTCTCCCTCTTCATCCCTCCTCTTCCTTCCTTCCTTTCTCCCCTTCACCCTTTCCTTCTCTCCTTCCTTTTCCCTCCCTCTTTCCCCTTCCTTCTTTCCTCCATTCTCCCTCTTCCTTCCTCTTCCTTCCTTCCTTTCTCCCCTTCACCCTTTCCTTCTCTCCTTCCTTTTCCCTCCCTCTCTCCCCTTTCTTCATTCCTCCATTCTCCCTCGTCCTTCCTTCCTCTTCCTTCCTTCCTTTCGCCCCCTTCACCCTTACCTTCTCTCCTTCCTTTCCCTCCCTCTTTCCCCTTCCTTCTTTCCTCCATTCTCCCTCCCTCCTCCTTCCTTCCTTCCTCTTCTATTCTTTTCCCCCAAGTCTTCCTTTCCTTCTCCTTCCTTTCTTTTCACCTCCCTCTCTCTCCCCTTCTTTCTTTTCTTCTTTTCCCTTCATTACTTTACTTATTCCTCGCTCCCTTTCCTTTCCCTTCCTCCCTTCCCATTTCCTTATTTCTTTCCCCCTTCTTGTCTCTCTCCTGTTTTTCTTTACTTCTTTTTCCATAGTTCGTTCTTCTTTCCTTTCTTTCTTTCCCCCTCCCTCCTTTATTCCCTCTGTCTTTCTTTCTTTCCCCCTTCCTTCCTTCCTTCTGTCTTCTCTTCCTTCCCAGAGTCCTGAGCGTGCCTTTTGCAGTGCCAGGTCTGAAGTGTCCGTCATTCTGCCGGGGGAATCCTTTTCTCATCGTATGGACGTATAGACTCACATTGAGTTGAATTCAGTCTTAAAGTATATATTATATATATTATATGGCTCTCACTGAAATACATTTCCAAATATTTTGCTTTCATGGCTCTCCGAGTCAAAAAGGTTCCCGACCCGTGATATAAAGAGTCCCGAATCCCAGCCAGAATGGTCCCTGAACTCAAGGAGAAGCCGGACTCAAGTCAAAAATTGGCCCAAAAAGAAGAAGCAGGGCGAACGAATTTTTGTCGGAATCCCTCTTGAAATCGCTCCTCCTTTTGTACAGACGGGGTATTTTGAGAGCGCAAAGGCGGTACCCAAAATTATCCAGGCTTGCGTGGGGAGCTTCCATCGTCAGTCCAAGACATGCGGATCCGTGCCGTCTTTGACCCGAATCTATGGGGCGGGGAATCCGGTCCAAGGTTTCGCAAGCTTTTTATGAAAAAGGAGATCTTTAAGGTGCTGAATGCACAGGTCATCACCTATAAAGCTCCATAGGTCACTCAAATGGAATCCTACAGGGCTCTGGAGATCATTGCCAGTGCTTTGCACTCACTGCTATAGAGCTCTATAGGTCATCGAAAAATAATCCTATTGGGCTCTATAGGCCATAGAAAAAGAATTCTATAGGACCCTATAGATCAATGAAATATGATCCTATATGACCCTATACGTCAATGAAATGAAATCCTAAAGAAAGCTATAGGTCATCAAAATGGAATCCTAAAGAAACCGATAGGTCAACAAAATGGAATCCGATAGGACCCTATAGGTCAACGAAATGAAATCCTATAGGACCCTACAGGTCGACGAAATGAAATCCTAAAGAAACCTATAGTTCAACAAAATGGAATCATAAAGAAACCTATAGATCATCAAAATGGAATCCTATAGGACCATATAGGTCATCAAAATGGAATATTAAAGAAACCTATAGGTCAATGAAATGTAATCCTAAAGGAACCTATAGGTCAACGAAATGGAATCCTATAGAACCCTATAGGTCAACAAAATGAAATCGTAAAGAAACCTATAGTTCAACGAAATGGACCCTTATAGGACCCTATAGGTCAATGAAATGGAATCCTAAAGAAACCTAGAGGTCATCAAAATGGAATCCTAAAGAAACTTATAGGTCATCAAAATGGGATCCTAAAGAAACCTATAGGTCAACGAAATTGAATCCTATAAGGCTCTATACGTCATTAAAATCATATAGGGTTGTATAGGTCCTCAAAATGAAATCCTATACAGCCCTATAGGTTATCAAAATGGAATCCTATAGAACTCTACAGATCATCGAAATAGAATCCTATAGGGTTCTATACGCCACCAAAATGGACTCCTATAGGGCCCTATAAGTCATTGAAAAATAATCCTATAGGGCCCTATATTTCATCAAAAAAGAATCCTATAGGGCTCTATAGATCCACCGTCAGTTTTTTACACTGAATCCTATAGGGCCTTATAGGTCATCGAAACGGAATCCTATATAGGGCCTTATAGGTCATCACCAGTGCTGTACATCGGTTCATAGGATGCCATAATTTGAGAAGTGAGTTATTCCCTATACAAAGTCCCAAAGTGCCTTTAAGGAGACACGGTAAGGTCTCTGGCGAAGGCCTCCAACACCCGCCGCCCTTCGCACCCGGTACCTCTGGCTCATCCTCGGCCGGCTCCGAACGAGATGAAGCCATCCTCTCCTCGGATGCAGCAAGTGGGACGCTTCGCTATAGGGCTGGCCGCTTAAAAGGGGACAGAAGTGGGGCAAAGGAGGGGGGAACGGGGCCTGTGTTTCTGATTGCCCTGGGGTGAACGAATGCTTTGGAAAATAGGACATGGCCAGCGTCCCGACGAGGATCCCGGGATCGAAAATTATGGACTGCTGTCATTCGGAGGGCTCCAAAAGGCAAATAGGGGGTTGTGTGGCCTGCCAATATGACATTTTAGCCGCGAGTGGGCCAAACTACACCTCCCATAACTGCAACTGAGTCAAACTACAACTTCCATGGGCCAAAGTACAACTCTCATAGTCACGGCTGGGCCAACGACAACTCCCATAACTGTGACCAAGCCAAACGACAACTCCCACAGCCACAACTGGGCCAAACTACAACTTCCATAGCCGTGAACAGGCTGAACTACAACTCCCACAGCCACGACTGGGTCAAACTACAATGCCCATAGTCGTGACCGGGCCAACCTATAACTCCCATAGTCATGACCGGGCCAACCTATAACTCCCATAGCCGTGACCGGGCCAACCTATAACTCCCATAGCCGTGATCGGGCCAACCTATAACTCCCATAGCTGTGACCGGGCCAAACTACAACCCCCACAGCCATGACCGGGCCAAAATACAGCTCCCATAGCTGTGACCAGGCCAAACTACAACTCCCACAGCCACGGCTGGGCCAAACTACAACTCCCATAGCCATGACTGGGCCGAACTACAACTTCCACGGCCACGACTGGGCCAAACTACAACTCCCATAGCCGTGACCGGGCCAAACTACAACTCCCATAGCCATGACTGGGCCGAACTACAACTTCCACGGCCACCACTGGGCCAAACTACAACTCCCATAGCCATGACTGGGCCGAACTACAACTTCCACGGCCACCACTGGGCCAAACTACAACTCCCATAGCCATGACTGGGCCAAAATACAACTCTCCTAGTAATGTCCAGGTCAAACTACAACTCCCATAGTAGCCGTGACCGGACCGAACTACAACTCCCACAGCCACGACTGGGCCAAACCGCATCCCTTCTAGAGGCCCGTCAAGAAGACCTTGCCAAACTCCAACTCCCATGCCCAACAGCTTTGAGTCATTGCCGTTCAAGCGGCGCCAAACGACATCCTAGAGTAGGGGAAAAAAATACCTCGCGTTGCTTGGAGCGGGATGAAAGTGGGCTAAGCCTGCCCGTGTGGCTGGGAGGGGGGCAAGGACGCAGAAGGCGGAGAGGCATGCCTGGCTCTGGGTGGGGCTGACCTTGCGAGGGTCATTCTGTGTGTGTGTGTGTGTGTGTGTGTGGCCTGCTACTCTGCAGGGCTGTCGTGTCCCTAAAGTAGCCCCCCGCCTGCGATTGCTGCGCATGCGCGGCTGAGTCTTTCCCCAGAGGCTGGAGGCAAATCAGGGGCGGCCCTGGAAGGCGGGGGGGGGGGGGGCAGGCTCCGGATCTGGGGCTTACCATGCCAGGGAAGGAAGGAAGCGCGGCCCGGCGGCTCCCTGCGTCGCCCTCGGCTCCGGATTCAGCAGCTGGAGGGCGCCGGGATCACCTGACCCGCCCAAACTCCGCCCCCTTTCCTCCCCCCCCCCCCGCCTGCGTGACGGAGGACACGCCGCCCCTGAGCATGTGCAGAGCGCCTCAACTGAGGGCTTCTTCCCGGGAGGGAGCTCTCCCAGGTGCTGAAGGCCCAGCAAGGACCAAAGCCCTCGGGTGGCTCCAATGAGAGAAAGGAGGCTCAAGGGGGTGAAGGAAAGGAGGGAGGGAAAGAGAGAAGGAGGAAAGAAAGAAGGGGAGGAAGGAAGGAGAGAGAGAGAGAAAGAAAAAGGAAAGAAGGAAAGAGGAAGAAGTGAAGGAAGGAGGGAAGGAAGGAGAGAAAGAAAGAAAGAAAGAAAAAGGGAGGAAGAAAGGAAGGAGAGAAAGAAAGAAAGAAAGAAAGAAAAAGGGAGGAAGGAAAGAGGAAGGAAGGAAGGAAGGAAAGAGAGAGGAAGGAGGAAGGAAGGAAGAAAGAAAGAAAGAAAGAAAGAAAGAAAGAAAAAGGGAGGAAGGAAAGAGGAAGGAGGGAAGGAAGGAAAGAGAGCGGAAGTAGAAAAGAAAGGAAATATAAGAGGGAAAGAAGGAGGGAGGGAAGGAGAGAAGGAGGAAAGGAGGAAAGAAAGAAGGAGAGGAAGGAAAGAGAGAAAGAAAGAAAGAAAAAGGGAGGAAGTAGAAAAGAAAGAAAATATAGAAAGAAAAAAGGAAGGAAAGAGGAAGGAAGGAGGGAAGGAAAGAAGGAAGGAAAGAGGAAGGAGAGAAAGAAAGAAAGAAAGAAAGAAAAAGGGAGGAAGGAAAGAGGAAGGAGGGAAGGAAAGAGAGGAAGTAGAAACGAAAGGAAATATAAGAGGGAAAGAAGGAGGGAGGGAAAGAGAGAAGGAAGGAGAGAAGGAAGAAAGGAGGAAAGAAAGAAGGGAATGAAGGAAGGAGAGAAAGAAAGAAAGAAAAAAGGAGGAAGTAGAAAAGAAAGAAAATATAGGAGGGAAAGAGGAAGAAGTGAAGGAAGGAAGGAAAGAGAGAGGAAGTAGAAAAGAAAGGAAATCAGAGGGAAAGAAGGGGGAGGGAAAGAGAGAAAGAAGGAGAGAAGGAGGAAAGGAGGAAAGAAAGAAGGAGAGGAAGGAAAGAGAGAAAGAAAGAAAGAAAAAGGGAGGAAGTAGAAAAGAAAGAAAATATAGGAGGGAAAGAATGAGGGAAAGAGAAAGGAAGGGGGGAAGGGAAAGAAGGAAAGAAAGAGGAAGGAGAGAAAGAAAGAAAAAGGGAGGAAGGAAAGAGGAAGGAAGGAAGGAAAAAGAGGAAGTAGAAAAGAAAGGAAATATAGGAGGGAAAGAAGGAGGGAGGGAAAGAGAGAAGGAAGGAGGAATGGTCGGAAAGGAAGAAGGAGAGGAAGGAAGGAGAGAAAGAAAGAAAGAAAATGAGAGGAAGGAAAGAGGAAGGAGTGAAGGAAGGAAAGAGAGAGGAAGTAGAAAAGAAAGGAAATATAGGAGGGAAAGAAGGAGGGAGAGAAAGAGAAAGGAAGAAGGGAAGGGAAAGAAGCAAAGAAAAAGGAAGGGAGGAAGAAGAGAAAAAAGGAAGGAGAAAAAGAAAGGAAAGGAAGCAGGGAGGGAAAGGAAGGGAAGAGGAGGGAGGAGAGAAAGAAGGAAGAGAAGAAAGGAAGGGAGGAAAGAGAAAAAGGAAAGATGAAGGAAGGAAGGAGGAATGAGAAAGAAGGAGAGAAGGAAGAAAAGAGGAAGAGAAGAGTAAGGAGAGGAGGGAGAGAAAAAGAAAGGAAGAAGGAAGGAAAGAGGGAGGAAGGGAGGAGAAAGAAGAGAAGGACAAAAGGAGAGAAGGGAAGTAAGAGCAAAGAAAGAAGTAAAAAGGAAGAGAGAGAAGGAAGGAAGAAGAAAGAGAAGAAAGGAAGGAAAGACAGAAGGAAAGCGGGAGGAAGGGAAACGAAGGAAGGAAGGGCTCATCGATTGCTCCAAATGAAATGCCGGGAAAGATGGAAGCTGCTTCCTGACTCACCTCTTCATCTGCACGTTGCCAGAAATGGTCCATTTCCAACCAAACCGGCCACCGGATTCAGGACGCAGCCGGAAGAACGAAGAGAGAGAGAGAGAGAGAGAGAGAGAGAGAGAGAGAGAGATTGGTTGGAGGAACAGCCACCAGAAATGGGACCCAGGGGGCTGGATGGAGGAGATCCAAAACCCATCGAGACCACCCCAGCCTCCGAAAAGTACCCACCTTTCAGCCACCAGAGGATGTCTGTGTTCATCGAATCCGAGACATCTGGAAAAGGAAGAACATGGAGAAGAGATCTAAGAGTCTCATTTATTTATTTATTTATTTATTTAATATTTATTTTTTATTTTTTATTTTTTATTTTTATTTTTTATTTTTTATTTTTTATTTTTTTATTATTATTTTTATTATTATTTATTTATTTATTTATGTATAGGGACTCAGACCGGCCTCCTCTTAGAAACCGATTGGGAGTCAAGAGTGGGGTGCGGCAGCTCAAAAGGCCAATGCAATTCTAGGCGACGTCAATAGGTTCTATGATTCCGAAGCTTAGAAGGACGCCTATTAAAGGAACGAGTGGCGCTGGAAATGCCTACAATGTTAAGGAACATCAAAGTGAGCGCTCGACCATTTGTGTAGCTCGTTGTCGACCTTCGCAACGCGAAAGGCAGTTCCATTTGTCAAGTAGGAAATTTAGGCTAATTTGACTAATTTATGAGGCCATAAATCTCCAGGAAGTGTGTTAAAGGGAGCGGAGGAGTGCAACGGCTCCCCCTGGTGGCCAGAAGCTGAAATGTTAAATTGCCTTTGAGTAAAAAGGAGAGAGTCTGTGGTTCCTCTAAGTCAGTGTTTTTGAGCTGCAGCACATTTTTAACATTTACCAAATCCTGGGGCACACCACCAACCAAAATGACACTCTAACACAGTCATACATATAGTTAATATGTTTTTGAATGTATTTATACACTCAGTGTGAAACCTGGACCTGTTTCGATGAACACAACATAGATATCCTGGCAGGAATGGCAGAAAGACACAAACTTCCCACACAGAACTCCCATAACCAAGAGAAAATACTATAAGAGTTTGCTGGGCATTGACCTTGGGTTTTGGAGTTGTAGTTCACCTATATCCAGAGAGCACTGTGGATCAGGACCAAACTAGGCATGAATACTCAATATGCCCAAATGTGAACACAGATGGAGTTTGGGGAAAATAGACCTTGACGTTTGGGAGTTACAGTTCTGGGGATTTGTAGTTAACACACAATCAAAGAGCATCCTGAACTCTTGCAACAATGGAATTGAACCAAACTTGGCATATTGAACACTCATTACCAACAGAAAGAACTGAAAGGGTTGGCTCGGGAATTGACTTTGAGTTTGGAAGTTGTAGTTCACCAACACCCAGAGAGCGCTGTGGACTCAAGCAATGTTATGTTATGTTGTTGTTTGTTTTCTACCCAGAATCACAATGTTGGAAGGAGGCTCACCACTTTAAGGTCCCTCAAACAGGCATGGGAAAACTTCGGCCCTCTGGGTGCTTTGGACTTCAACTCCCACCATTCCTAACAGCCTGAGGCCTATCTATGTTGTGTTCATCGAAACAGGCCCAGGTTTCACACTGAGTGTATAAATACATTTAAAAACATATTAACTGTATGTATTACTGTGTTAGAGGGTCATTTTGTGTCATTTTGGTTGGTGGTGTGCCCCAGGATTTGGTCAATGTAAAAAATGTGCCGCTGCTCAAAAAAGGTTGGGAAACACTGACCTAGAGATACGTCATATTATTATTATTTGAATTCATTGCTTCAGACCAAAGGGGTCCCTGTGACTTTTCTGTTATATTTACGATTATATGATAATTGGAATTATAAAATTGCCTCTGAGTGTCTCGTCTTACATGTTTGTGTGTTGAATCTTTGCCTGTACATATGTGCATTGTGATCCGCCCTGAGTCCCCACGCCGGGGTGTGAAAGGCGGAATATAAATGATGTAAATAAGTAAACAAATAAATAAATATGTTCAATGAAAGACAACCTCCACGGAGGAGGAGAAACTGTGCATTCGAGCTCTGGCTGGCTTTGCAGGAGCTCTCCGTGGTGCTGAATGTACTTTTGGAAGAGTTCCTCACCATGGAGAACTCCTCCGGTGTGTGTTTCCCCCCCATGTGACTGGGAAACCATTGAATTGACAGCGTGTGCGTTCATATATTTCGGGTCTCTGTCTGTTTTAGCCTTTGGAAGATTGAGAGAGCAGTGGCGGGTCAGCTGCAACAGTTCTTAAATGACACTGCTGGACTCGATCCTTTCCAGTCTGGCTTCCGTATTGGGCATGGGAGGAGACTGTGCTTGTCTCCATTACAGGCCAACTTCGCTGCCAGTTGGACCATGGTGGGTCAGCGCTGCTGGTGTTGTTAGATCTCATGGCAGCTTTAGACACGGTAGATCACGCATTACGGACCCCAGGCCCGGATTAACTCCTTTTGGCGCCCTAGGCCACACTTTGGAAGCCCCGCCCCCGGGGCCACTGCTGGGCATGCCCAGCAGCGGCCCCGGGAGCGGGGCTTCCTTCCGCCTCTTCCTCCTCCTCGCCACGATCGCCTTCCTTCAGTCAAGGAAGGCGGTCTTAGGGAGGAGGAGGTAGGGAAGCCCTGCCCCCCGAGGCGTGGCTGGGCATGCACGCCAGTGGCCCTGGGGGCAGGGCTTCCCTCTGCCTCTTCCTCCTCCTCGCCGCGATCGCCTTCCTTGACTGAAGGTCTCGGGGAGGAGGAGGAAGGGAAGCCCCGCCCCCAGGGCACTGCTGGGAAAGGAAGCCCCGCCCCCAGGGTGCTGCTGGCCATTGCCCCCTCCCCTGCGGCACCCAGGAACATGGCGGAGGAGGCAGAGGTGGCCTCCTGCTATGCGCGCATGCCTGCCGGGGGCGGGGCTTCCCTCTGCCTCTTCCTCTTCCTCGCCCCACCCTCCTTCCTTGGATGTGAGGAGGATGAGGTGGAGGGAAGCCCCACCCCTGGGGTCGCTGGCGGGCATGCGCACATGGCAGGAGGGTGCCTCTGCCTCCTCCGTCATGTTCCTGGGTGTCGCAGGGGCGATGGTGGGGGGGGGCACCATTCCCTCCTCCCCTGCCCCTTTGCAGCACTCTCCCCCCACTCTCCCCCGAGAGAGAGAGAGAGAGAGAGAGAGAGAGAAAGTCATAATGCCACACGTTGCGGTTTTGATTGAACTTTTTTTTGTCCTTGATCTGCCGCCCCCTGGGCCTGCGCCCTTAGGCCATGGCCTAGTGTGGCCTTATGAGTAATCCGGGCCTGACTGACCTATTGTTTAGCTGTGACGGGAGTTAGGGGGACTGCCCTTAAATGGGTGGCCTCCTTTCTTCAAGACCGGGGACAACGTGTGGAGAGGGGGAGGGGGGATGGCCTCTGGGAGACTCCCATTAAGTTGTGGGGTCCCCCAGCGAGCAATCATCTCCCCTTTATTGTTTAATATCTATATGCATCCACTTGCCCGACTGGTTCGTGATTTTGGTCTGGAGTGCCATCAGTACACCAATGACACCCAGCTGGTGCTGAGAATGGATGGCAGGCCGGACACCGTACCCAATTGTTTCCATCAATGCCTCGAAGCCGTGGCTGCGTTCTAGCCGGTTGAGGGTGAATCCATCGAAGACTGAGATCCTATGGCTGGGTCGTCCTGGTGTCAGTGAGTGCCAGTTGCCTACCCTGGACGGCGAGCGCCAAAGCCCGTCATCTTTGGTAAAAAGCATGGGGGTCCAATTGGACCCACTGCTATCGATGGAGACTCAGGTCTCCACGGTTAGCAGGCCCGCATTCTTTCATCTCCGACAGGCTAAGCAACTGGCTCCTTACCAATCCAGGAATGACCTAGCTACGGTGATCCAGGCGATGGTCACCTCGAGGCTAGACTACTGTAATGCCCTCTACATCGGCCTTCCCTTGTCGACAACCCGGAAACTAAAGCTGGTGCAAAATGCTGCTGCTCGATTGCTGGTGGGAGCATCGACAAGAGAGCACATCACACCAATTTTACAGCAATTGCACTGGCTACCAGTAGAGTATCGGATTGTCTTCAAGGTGCTGGTTTTGACCTTTAAGGCCTTGTATGGTCTAGGGCAGGGCTGCCCAGGAAGTCGATCGCGATCAACCAGTTGATCCCGGGACAGAAGGAGGTCGATCCCAGCAGATGGGGCATTTCTCAGAGGGGGCGGAGCCAAGCTGTGCCAAGCCCCGCCCCCGGCTTCGGCACTCCCAGCAGCTGCTCCAGCCTTGAGGAGGGCAGGGCCAAGCCAGCCTTATGCTAGCTATGTCACCACTGGCTTCGCATTGCCATCCTCAAGCCTGGAGAAACTGCTGGGAGCGCCAAAGTCAGAGATGGAGGGGCTGGGGCTTGGCGCGGCCTGACTCCACCCCCTCTGGCTTCAGCTCTAGCAGCAGCTTCTCCAGGCTTGAGGAGGGCAGTGCCAAGCCAGTGGTGGCATAGCTAGCACAACGTTGGCTTGGCCTTGCCCTCCTTAAGCCTGGAGAAGCTGCTGGAAGTGCCGAAGCCGGGGAGTGGGCGGGGCTTAGCGCAGCCTGGCTTCGCCCCCCTCTGACTTCAGCTCTAGCAGCAGCTGCTCCAGGCTTGAGAATGGCAGTGCCAAGCCAGTGGTGGCATAGCTAGCACAAGGCTGGCTTGACATTGCCCTCCTTAAGCCTGGAGAAGCTGCTGGAAGTGCGAAAGCCGGGGGAGGGGTGGGACTTGGCGCAGCTCTAGCAGCAGCTTCTCCAGGCTTGAGGATGGCAGTGCCAAGCCAGTGGTGGCATAGCTAGCACAAGGCTGGCTTGGCATTGCCCTCCTTAAGCCTGGAGAAGCTGCTGGGAGTGCCAAAGCCAGAGGGGAGGGGTGGGGCTTGGCGCAGCCTGGCTCCGCCCCCTCAGGCTTCCGCTCTACCAGCAGCTTCTCCAGGCTTGAGGAGGGCAGGGCCAAGCCAGTGGTGGCATAGCTAGCACAAGGCTGGCTTGGCCTTGCCCTCCTCAAGGCTACTGGGAGTGCCGAAGCCGGGGGAGGGAGCAGGGCTTGGTGCGACCTGGCTCTGCCCCCCCTGAGAAGCACCCCATCTGGCTGGGATCAACCTCCTTCGGTCCCGGGATCGACTGATCGATCGCGATCGACTTCCTGGGCAGCCCTGATCTAGGGCCAGTGTACGTGAGGCACCACCTCATCCCATACGTTCCCCTGAGATTGTTGCGTTCAGAAGAACAAAATCTCCTGGTGATTCCATCAATCCGTTCCAGCCACCTTTCAACAACAAGACAAAGAGCCTTTTCTGTGGCGCCGACTTTATGGAATGAGTTACCAGACGGAACTTGCGCTATCACAGAGTTGACCCCTTTCCGGAGGGCCTCCAAAACGTTCCTCTTTAGGCAGGCTTTTAACCTAGGCACCTGTCCATACCCTTGTGTTTTTATATATCTAAACTGTTTTATGTGTATTTTATTGTTTTACTAGCTGAGGACCCGGCGGTGCTCGGGTTATTTGAGGAAGGCATTGTGTGCCAAGGTTGGTTCCTATTAGATGTTTATGTGCCTTGCAGAGGTCTCAGGAACTTAGTGAAGGTACTGTGAGTCCCATTGGCCATGGTCCATCCACCTCCAAACAGCACCAGGATGTAGAGTGGGTCATGGGGGCTGTGTGTGTCACATTTGGTCTTGATTATTCACTGGATGAGGGTTGCAGCGGTCTCTAGAAGTGAGGGAAGGAAGTGGAAGTCCAATCATCCATGGTCCCCCATTCTCCGAACTGCACCAGGATGTAGAGTGGGTCATGGGGGCTCTGTGTGTCAAGTGTGGTCTTGATCAGTCATTGGATGAGGGTGGCAGCGGTCTCTGGAAGTGAGTGAAGGTACTTCAACTCCCATCATCCGTGGTCCGTCCCACTGAAAACTGCACCAGGATGTAGAGTGGGTCATGGGTACTCTGTGTGCCAAGTTTGGGCCTGGTCTGTGATTTGTAGGGGCTGCAATGTTCTGTGGGGAATGCATTGGGTGAAGGTACTGCAAATCCCATCATTTGTGAGCCATCCTGCCGTAAACTGCAGCAGGTTTGTAAAGTGGGCCATTGGGCATCTGTGTGCCAAGTTTGGTCCTGATTCATCATTGGTGTAGGCCACAGTGCTCTAAGGAAGTGAATTGAAGTACTGCAAGTCCCATCATCCATGGTCCATCCTCCCTCAAACTGCACCTGGATGTAGGGTGCATCTTGGGGGGTTTATGTGCCAAGTTTGGTCTTGTTCTGTCATTGTTGGGGGCTTAGTCAGGAAAACCAAGTTGAGGAAGCCTAACTATATCCCATGAGCTGAGGCCTAGTCAGGAAAAGCAAGTTAAGGAGGACTTGCTGTCAATCTTGGGGCCTGGTCTGTGATTTATAGGGGCTCCAGTGTTGTTTGGGAAGTGAATGAGGTGAAGGTACTGCAAATCCCATCATTCATGGCCCATCCTGCCCTAATCCACACCAGGTTGTGAAGTGGGCAATTGGGCCCCTGTTTGCCAAGTTTGGTCCTGATCCGTCATTGCCGTGGGCCGCAGTGGCTGACTGCCTGAGGCCTTTCCTTTTCTTTCTGAGTCACTTTAGAATGTTGGAATGTGGTTGGCCAATAGGAGTCCTTTATGCAAATACCATTTCAGTGGCAACCAATCCCCTCTGTCTGGGGCCGTAGAATGTTGGAGTTCTGAGGCTGGCCAATCAGAGCCCTTTATGCAAATAAGCCCACAGTAGCAGCCAATCGAAATGCTGGCACGTATTCCTCCCGTCGCACCACCACACCACCGCCCGCAAACACTGACTTTTATTGGATAGATAGATAGATAGATAGATAGATAGATAGATAGATAGATAGATAGATAGATGTAAACCGCCCCGAGCCTGCAGGGAGGAGTGGTATATAAAAGTGAATAAATAAATAAATGACCCAACTTCCTCACTGAGTGGAGCTCAGGCGCTCGTAACGTACCCACAAAGAAAGCGCTGAACTTGTCGGCCCGCTTCCCCTTCAACGGCTTGAGGAGGTTGTCGGCTTCGTGGCTGGGACCCTCGCACTCGAGCCTCTGCTTCTTGCGATCCCGGATGAATGGGCGCTCAACGGGGGGTGGTGATGGAGGCAGGTTGTCCCTTACGCTGAGCGGAGCGTCCAGGGCCATCTCGGATTCCACCGGCGAGGCCGAGGTGTCCTCCATAATGTTCGGCGACAACGAGCAGGCCGGCCTCTCCGTCCAGTCCGGCGTGCTCCTCTCCATCCAGTACGCCCCCGGCAAGCTCAGACTCCTCTCGGTCCACTCCGACGTGGGTTCGCTCTCGTTCTTCTCCATCCAATCCGAGGGCGGCAGACTCCTGCTTCTCTCCGTCCACTGCTCCATCAATTCCTGTCTCGGTGACGTCCACGGTGAATTGGGATCTTCTTGGAGTAAAGGCCACCAAGTTGAGTGAGGCCCGAACTTCTCCAACCCTCTCGGCGGTAGTGACCGACGGTCCACAGCAGTCTCCGGATATTGCAACGGTCTTGGACTCGGGGTCTTGGTCCGGGGTGTTATCTTGGGCTCTTGATAAGGCACCGTTTGGGTCGCTGTGTTCATCTCCGGATATGGCAACGGTCTTGGACTCGGGGTCTTGCTCCGGGGTGTGATCCTGGGCTCTTGATAAGGCACCGTTTGGGTCGCTGTGTTCATGCCGGCTATCCAAGCCGGGTCCTGCGACCTGTCAAACAAACGCCGGTGCTCGGCCTCCAACGCTTGGTGAAGGAGGCATCGGTATCCTGGCTCGCTTTCGGGGCGAATGGAGGGCCGCTGTTCTGTCGGGAAGCAGCGCTCGTGGATATTTGGCGGCGACTCGGATCGGACGACATCCTGGCTGGCCGTTTCGAGAACGGTCGAAAGCGTCCTCCGCCGCTCCGCCTCTTTAAACAAGGAGCCTCGGTGCGATGTCGGAAATTGGCTACTAGGTGTCTGACGGGCCGGGATCTCCAGCAGAGCAGGACGCTTTGGTTCTTCTTTGGGTCCCGTTTGGATGGAGACTCTTCTTTCGTCAGGATCCGGGGAAGTCTCTTGGAACAACTCTGGATACATCAACCGGTTACGGGCATCCATGTCTTGGTGGAGCTGGCACCGATATTCCGATTCGCTTTCCGGATGGAGAAGCCGACGTCTTACTCTTGGGCCTGGTTCAGTCCAGGTTACCGTTGGACGTCGTTCGGTCCCGGTTACCGTTGGGCCTGGTTCAGGTCTGGTTACCATTGGGCCAGGTTCGGGCCTGGTTACCACTGGCCGTGCTTCGGGCCTGGTTACTGTTGGGCTGGGTTCGGGCCTGGTTGGGAGAAGACTCCTTCTCCGCTCGGCGTCTGCAGAGCCAAGGCCCTGAGATCTTAGCTCGAGGATGCGCTTCTGAGCAGCTTCGATCTCTCGATGGAGGTAACAGAGGTAATTGGCTTGGCTTTCCTGTTGGGAAAGGGGTCTATAGCTCGGTTTGGAGTCCGATTCGGGGAATACAGTGGACACTGGGGGCGGTCCTGGCCTGGTATCTGTCGTCATGGTCCACACCTCCACCTGCGGCCGGTCACTCTTGGGGACAATGGAGGTGCGATAAGGATCTGTCTGGGTCCATATGTCCTTGGGGTTGGGAACATGTCTCCGGATGAGCTTTGTCGGAGGCTGGGAGGAATCCTGTTGGCCCGCTTCAATCCCGAGTTGGAGAGAGGTCCGGGGCGGCTGCGTGGACTCTCTCCTCGAATGCGGCGTTTGGGTCGCTTCGTCCTTTGGGCTGGGGATTTTAGGCCTTGCCAAATATTTACTTGTTGACGGAAAGGTCTCCCCTGGGGCAAAGCAGCTAGGGGCGTATTTGCTCTCCATTTGGGACCTCCCTGGAAAGGTGTCCATTTCGGACAGGGGACGAGACCTCGGGTACAGCTCCTCTCGCTGTGAATTCAGCCCTTGTTGCATGGCTTGGAGCATCTGGCTGGCGGTCATGTTGAACTGCCCGGGCTGGAGAGAACACCGTCCACCGCGGTAGTCGGTTAACACTTGCGGCGAGACAGGCCGGACTGGGGTCCTTCCACGTTGAGCCGGGTCGGCGCACGGCACGGGCGGGTCCTGGCAAAGCGGACTCGCGTACCTTGGGGAGAAGGTTTGAGACAGCTCGCTCCCTCGACGGGAGGAGTTTCCCGTCGTCGCGTCCGTCCCTTTGGGAGACGGAGTGCTCCGGGAATCTTCGGCCCTCCGTTGCGGAGAAGTGGGCCGCGGGAAGCCATCGGCTTGCCGGATGGAATAGGTCTGCGACAGTTCGCTCCCGCGTCGCGAGGAGGTCCCTGACGCTGGCGGTGGAGGAATGCTTCTTGGTACAGATAGCCTTTGGGGGGCCTCGTTGCTCTCCCTCGGAGGGGAGGCTTCCGGCAATGCTCTCCTCGCGCTCGGACCCTGTGGGGCCTCGCTGCCCCGTCGCAGGGAGGCGTACCGTGAGGTGTCCTCACCTCTTTTCACATCACTCTCTCTCCTCGGTGAGGCAGCCCTGGGGAAGTCCGTGGTGGTCCTCAGAACATTGGGGGGTACCGGGGGGCTACTCCCTCTGCGAGATGGCCGTCTGCAACTGGGACCTTCCTGGACTGGAGACGTGTCTCGAGGAAACATTTCATAAGCTGGGACCGGCCGGGACATCTTGGCCTCTCATCACCAAGAAGGCCTTCTTCTCATTCTAGTCCGGAAGGTGGGGTCTCCTTGCTTCTCCTACGAAACTGCGCAATGCCAAGCTGTTTGGTTTCCATTGTATCCAAAGCAGCCTGGCTCCCCCTTTTGACCTCCTAAGCAATGCCTTTGCTGGGCAAAGATCATAAAGCTGTGACCTCACTCTCAGAGACTGTGACATCATCTCCCCAGATAGCCTCCCCTCTGAGCCAGGGACAGGGGACCTCTCTCACTCAGAGAGCCATGAAAGCAAAATATTTGGAAATGTATTTCAGTGAGAGCCATATACTGTAATATATAATATATTTTAAGACTGAATGTGAATACTCCAAGCCTGGAACGGATTGTCTATCCCAGTGTTTCCCAACCTTTTTTGAGCTGCGGCACACTTTTTACATTTGCAAAATCCTGGGGCACACCACCAACCAAAATGACACAAAATGACACTCTAACACAGTAATACATATAGTTAATATATATTTAAAATGTATTTATACACTCAGTGTGAAACCTGGGCCTGTTTCGATGAACACAACATAGATATCCTGGCAGGAATGGCAGAAAGACACAAACTTCCCACACACAACTCCCATAACCAAAAAAAATGCTATAAGAGTTTGGTGGGCATTGACCTTGAGTTTTGGAGTGGTAGTTCACCTATATCCAGAGAGCACTGTGGACTCAAATAATGTTGGATCAGGACCAAACCTGGCATGAATACTCAATATGCCCAAATATGAACGCAGATGGAGTTCAGGGGAAGTAGGCCTTGACATTTGGGAGTTGTAGTTGCTGGGATTTATAGTTCCCCTACAATCAAAGTGTTTTCTGAACCCCACCAATGATAGAACTGGGCCAAACTTCCCACACAGAACTCCCAGGAGCAGGGCCGTAGCCAGGATTTTGATTCGAGGGGGCTGAGTTTGGTTTGGGGGCTGAGACTGGGTGGAAGAGGGTCTACCCTAGCAAACCTTTTGTATTGTTATCCCAATAACCCCATTAATGTGGGATATAATGAGCATGGTGATCAGATCATGATATGAATAAACATAACAGTTTAAATAATGTACCAGTAAGGCCTTTTCGCGGACCACCCTGAGAATTTCGGAGGGGGCTGAAGCCCCCTTACCCCCCCCTGCTGGCTACATGCCTGCCCAGGAGGCAAGAGGAGGTCTCTACTTAGGGAAAGGGAGGTGGGCCTTCCCAATGCATGGAGAGGGAGAGACCAAATAGACAACGGGGGGGGAGGGGGTGTTTGTAATTTTGTGCCTTTATTGAGGTAGGTTTCTTAGGGTTTTTATACTTCAACACACTAGACTCCCCCCTTCCTGGAGGTTCCAATTTCCCACGGCACACCTGATGATCGCTCACAGCACACTAGTGTGCCCCGGCACATTGGTTGGGAAACACTGGTCTATCCCACTGACATGGCATCTCCTGGGTTCAGCACCTTGGAGAGTTCCTTTCAAGACACCCACAGAGTGGACTGGGTTCCCACAGAGACAGGAATCCACCGGTGAAGAGAGAAAGGACTAAAGCAGGGGTCGGGAACCCTTTTGACTCCGAGAGCCATGAAAGCAAAATATTTGGAAATTTATTTCAGTGAGAGCCATATCATATATATAATATATTATAAGACTGAATTCAACTCAATGTGAGTCTATACCTACATACGATGAGAAAAGGATTCCCCCGGAAGAGTTAGGGGACACTTCAGACCTGGCTCTGCAAAAGGCACGCTCAGGACTCTGGGAAGGAAGAGACGACGGAAGGAAGGAAGGGGGAAAGAAAGAAAGAAAGATAGAGGAAATAACGGAGGGAGGGGGAGAGGAAGAAAGGAAAGAAGACCAAACTATGGAACAGGAAGAAAATAAAAGCAGGAGAGAGACAAGGAGGGAAAAGAAAGAAGGAAAAAGGGAAGGGAGGAAAGGAAAGGGTGGGGAAAAGAAAGGAGAGGAAGTGAGGAAAAAGTAAAATAATGAAGGGAAAAGAAAGAAGGGGAAAGAGAGGGAAGTGAAAAGAAAGTAAGGAGAAGGAAAAGAAGACTTGGGGAAAAAAGAATAGCAGAGGAAGGAAGAGTGAGGGAGAATGGAGGAAAGAAGGAAGGGGAGAGAGGGAGGGAAAAGGAAGGAAGGAGAAGGAAAGGGTGAAGGAGGAGAAAGAAAGAATGAAAGAAAGAAAGAAAGAGGAAAGAAGGGAGAATGTAGAAAGGAAGGAAGGGGAGAGCGGGAGGGGAAACTAAGGAGAGAAGGAAAGGGTGAATAGGAGGAAGGAAGGAAGAGAATGGAGGAAAGAAGGAAGGGAGAGAGGAAGGGAAAAAGAAAAAGAGAAGGTAAGGGTGAAGGGGAGAAAGGAAGGAAGAGGAAGGGAGGAAGAAAGGGAGAGGGAGAATGGAGGAAAGAAGGAAGGGGAGAGAGGGAGGGAAAAGGAAGGAGAGAAGGAGAAGGAAAGGATGAAGGGGGGAAAGGAACGAAGAGGAAGGAACGAAGGAGTGAAGGAAGGAAGGAAGGAAGGAGAGAGAGAGAGAGAGAAGAGAATGGAGGAAAGAAGGAAGGGGGGAGAGGGAGGGAAAAGGAAGGAGAGAAGGAAAGGGTGAAGGGGGTTGAAGCGCTACCAAGCCTGGAATGGATTTGCTATTCCACTGACATGGCATCTCCTGGGTTCAGCACCTTGGAGAGTTCCTTTCAAGGCACCCACAAAGTGGACTGGGTTCCCACAGAGACAGGAATCCACCGGTGAAGAGAGAAAGGTCTAATGCAGGGGTTGGGAACCTTTTTGACTCAGAGAGCCATGAACGCAAAATATTTGGACATTTATTTCGGTGAGAGCCATAGAATATAGATAATATATTTTAAGACTGAATTCAACTCAATGTGAGTCTATACGTGCATACGATGAGAAAAGGATTCCCCCGGAAGAATTAGGGGACACTTCAGACCTGGCTCTGCAAAAGGCACGCTCAGGACTCTGGGAGGAAGAGAAGACGGAAGGAAGGAAGGGGGAAAGAAAGACAGACAGACAGAGGAGATAAAGGAAGGAGGGGGGAGAGGAAGAAAGAAAAGAAGACTGAACTATGGAAAAGGAAGAAAAGCAAAGCAGGAGAGAGACAAGGAGGGGAAAAGAAAGAAGGAAATGGGGAGGAAAAGAAAGGAAAGGGAGTGAGGAAAAAGTAAAATAATGAAGGTAAAAGAAGAAAAGGAAGAAGGGGAGAGAGGGAAGTGAAAAGAAAGGAAGGAGAAGGAAAGGGAGACTTGGGGGGAAAGAATAGAAGAGAAAGGAAGGAAGAGGGAGGGAGAATTGAGGAAAGAAGGAAGGGGAGAGAGGGAGTTACAAACTCCCTGAGTTACAAACATCCGACTTACAAATGACTCATAGTTAAGAACAGGGGTAAGACAACAGGAAGTGAGAGAAATCTACCCCTTGGAAGGGAAACCCACTCCTGAAAGAGTTAACATGGCAGAAAGGTGTCTCCACTGAAGCTTTGTCACCAATCCTTGAAGGAGAGAAGGAGAAGGAAAGGGTGAAGGGGAGAAGGAAAAGGATGGAAGAGGAAGGAAGAGGGAGAAGGGAGGAAAGAAGGAAAGAGAGAGAGAGTGAAAGGAAGGAGAGAAGGAGAAGGAAAGGATGAAGGGGAGAAAGGAAGGAAGGAAGAAAGGAAGGAAGGAAGGAAGAGGGAGAAAGGGAGGAAAGAAGGAAGGAAGGAAGAAAGGGGAAGTGAAGGAAGGAAAGAAGGAAATGGAGAGGAGGAAAGGGAGAAGGAAGGAGAGAAGGAAAGAAGAAGGGAAGGAAGGAAGGAAGGACAAAGAAGAGAAAAAGGAAGGAGGGAAAAGAAAAAAAAGAAATGGGAGAGAGGAAAGGAAAAGGGAAGGAGAGAAGGAGAAGGAAAGGGAGGAAGGGAGAAAGGAAGAGGAAGGAAAAGAAGGAAGGAGGAGAATGGAGGAAAGAAGAGGGAAGGGAGAGAAAGGAAGGAGAAAGGAGAAGGAGGGAAGGGAAGGGAAGGAAGGAAGAGAAAGGAAGGAAGAGGAGGGAAGGAAGGAAGAGGAGAAGGGTGAAAGAAGGAAGGGGAGAGAGGGAGGGGAAAGGAACCTGAGTTACAAAGGAGAAAGACAAAGGACTCAAGGGGAAGAAAGGGGTAGGAAACAGGAAGGAGGAGAAATCTAATGGAAGGGAAAGAACTCCTGAAAGAGTTAACATGGGAAAAAGGTGTCTCCACTGAAGCTTTGTCAAAGGGTGAAGGAGAGAAGGAGAAGGAAAGGGTGAAGGGGAGAAGAAAAGGATGGAAGAGGAAGGAAGAGGGAGAAGGGAGGAAAGAAGGAAAGAGAGAGAGAGGGAAAGGAAGGAGAGAAGGAGAAGGAAAGGATGAAGGGGAGAAAGGAAGGAAGGAAGAGGAAGGAAGGAAGGAAGGAAGAGGGAGAATGGAGGAAAGAAGGAAGGGGAGAGAGGAGAAGAAGGAAGGAAGGAGAAGGAAAGGGAGAAAGGAAGGAAGGAAGGAAGGAAGGAAGGAAGGAAGGAAGGAAGGAAGGGGGAGAATGGAGGAAAGAAGGAAAAAGAGAGAGAGGGAAAAGGAAGGAGAGAAGGAGAAGGAAAGGATGAAGGGGACTAAAGGAAGGAAGCAAGAGGAAGGAAGGAAGGAAGGAAGGAAAGAAGGAAGGAAGGAAGGAAGGAAGAGGGAGAATGGAGGAAAGAAGGAAGGGGACTGAGGGAGGGAGAAGGAATGAGAGAAGGAGAAGGAAAGGGTGAAGAGGGAGACAGGAAGGAAGAGGAAGGAACGAAGGAAGAGGGAGAATGGAGGAAAGAAGGAAAAGGAGAGAGGGAGAGAAAGGAAGGAGAGAAGGAGATAGAAAGGGTGAAGAGAAGAAAGGAAGGAAGGAAGAGAAAGGAAGGAATGAATGAAGAGGGAGAATGGAGGAAAGAAAGAAGGGGAAAGAGGGAGGGAAAGGGAAGGAGAGAAGGAGAAGAAAAGGGTGAAGGGGAGAAAGGAAGGAAGAGGAAGGAAGAGGGAGAATGGTGGAAAGAAGGAAAGGGAAAGAGGGAGGGAAAAGGAAGGAGAGAAGGAAAGGAAAGGGTGAAGGGGAGAAAGGAAGGAAGAGGAAGGAAGAGGGAGAATGGAGGAAAGAAGGAAGGGGAGAGAGAGGGAAAAAGAAGGAGAGAAGGAGAAGGAAAGGGTGAAGGGGAGAAAGGAAGGAAGAGGAAGGAAGAGGGAGAATGGAGGAAAGAAGGAGAGAGGGAGGGAAAAGGAAGGAGAGAAGGAGAAGGAAAGGGTGAAGGGGAGGAAGGAAGGAAGGAAGAGGAAGGAAGGAAGGAAGAGGGAGAATGGAGGAAAGAAGGAAAGAGAGAGGGGGGAAGGAAGGAGAGAAGGAGAAGTAAAGGATGAAGGGAAGAAAGGAAGGAAGGAAGAGGAAGGAAGGAAGGAAGGAAGAGGGAGAATGGAGGAAAGAAGGAAAGAGAGGGAAAAGGAAGGAGAGAAGGAAAGGATGAAGGGGAGAAAGAAAGGAAGGAAGAGGAAGGAAGGAAGGAAAGAAGGAAGGAAGGAAGAGGGAGAATGGAGGAAAGAAGGAAAGAGAGAGAGGGAAAAGGAAGGAGAGAAGGAGAAGGAAAGGATGAAGGGGAGAAAGGAAGGAAGGAAGAGGAAGGAAGGAAGAGGGAGAATGGAAGAAAAAAGAAATGGGAGAGAGGGAGGGAAAAGGAAGGAGAGAAGGAGAAGGAAAGGGTGAAGAGGGAGACAGGAAGGAAGAGGAAGGAACGAAGGAAGAGGGAGAATGGAGGAAAGAAGGAAAAGGAGAGAGGGAGAGAAGGAGATAGAAAGGGTGAAGGGAAGGAAGAGGAAGGAAGGAAGGAATGAATGAAGAGGGAGAGTGGAGGAAAGAAAGAAGGGGAAAGAGGGAGGAAAAGGAAGGAGAGAAGGAGAAGGAAGGGGTGAAGAGAGAGAAAGGAAGGAAGGAAGAAGGAGAATGGAGGAAAGAAGGAAGGAGAGAGAGGGGAACGGAAGGAGAGAAGGAAAGGGTGAAGGGGAAGGAAGGAAGGAAGGAAGGAAGGAAGGAAGGAAGGAAGGAAGGGGGAGGAGGATGCGAGGAGGTCCCTACCCCTGGGCTAAAGAAGTGTTTTTCAACCTTTCTTGAGCCGCGGCACACTTCTTACATTTCCAAAATCCTGGGGCACACCACCAACCAAAATGACACCAAATGACACTCTAACACAGTCATACATATAGTTAATATGTTTTAAATGTATTTATACACTCAGTGTGAAACCTGGGCCTGTTTTGATGAACACAACATAGATATCCTGGCAGGAATGGCAGAAAGACACAAACTTCCCACACAGAACTCCCATGACCAAGAGAAAATGCTATAAGAGTTTGGTGGGCATTGACCTTGAGTTTTGGAGTTGTAGTTCACCTATATACAGAGAGCACTGTGGACTCAAACAATGTTGAATCAGGACCAAACTTGGCATGAATACTCAATATGCCCAAATGTGAACACAGGTGGAGTTTGGGGAAAATAGACCTTGACATTTGGGAGTTACAGTTTCTGGGATTTATAGTTAACACACAGTCAAAGAGCATCCTGAACTCTTGCAACAATGGATTTGAGCCAAACTTGGCATATTGAACTCTCATTATCAACAGAAAGTACTGAAAGGGTTTGTTTGGGAATTGACCTTGAGTTTGGAAGTTGATGCTCACCTACACCCAGAGAGCACTGTGGACTCAAACAATGTCATGTTGTTGTTTGTTTTCTATCCAGAATCACAATGTTGGAAGGAGGCTCACCACTTTAAAGTCCCTGAAACAGGCATGGGAAAACTTCGGCCCTCTGGGTGCTTTGGACTCCAACTCCCATCATTCCTAACAGCCTGAGGCCCTTTCCTGCTTAAGTGGCTGAGGGGGGGAAAGGAAAAGGGCCTGAGGCTGCTAGGAATGGTGGGAGTTGGAGTCCAAAACACCCAGAAGGTCCAAGTTTGCCCATGCCAGCTTTCGACAGAGACCTCTTCCTCCCCCTTCCCCTTCACGCCCTTTTTCTTCTCCACTGCCGCTTCTGCTGCCATTTTGATCCGAGGGGGCAGTGTGAGCGTGTTCAGGAGGGGAGGGGGGAGGGAGACGTGACCCGTGCGGGCGCTACTGCGCAGACTCGCCCCAGAGCAAAGCGAGGCAAAGCGAGCAGAGCGAGGCTGGGAAGAAGGGAGCCCGAGTGGAGAAGGAAAAGTGTTCGGCAGGAGGGGGAAGAAAGGGCATTGGAGGTTCCCATTTCCCACGGCACACTCGAGGATCGCTCACGGCACACTAGTGTGCCGCGGCACACTGGTTGGGAAACACTGGGCTAAAGGCACGGATTTCAGCGTCAACCAGGATGACGATGATATTGACGATATCGCCATCAGAATCAAATGTAGAATGTGATGATGATACAATAATGACAGTGTGGATATATGATGGTTCTGCTGGACCTCTCAGTGACCTTCGATACCGTTGACCACGGTATCCTTCTGGGCCTTGGAGGTACTGTCTTGCAGTGGCTCTGGTCTGTTCTGGAGGGCCGATCTCAGAAGGTGTTACTGGGAGATACCTGCTCAACCCCTCAACCATTGTCTTGTGGGGTTCCTCAGGGCTCAATACTATCTCCCATGGGGGAGGTCATCCGGAGTTTCGGGGTGTGATGTTATCTGTATGCAGATGACGTCCAACTCTGTCACTCCCACCTACTACTAAGGAGGCTGTTTTGGTCCTGAACCGGTGCTTGGCCGCTGTGTCGGACTGGATGAGGGCGAACAAATTGAAATTGAATCCAGACAAGACAGAGGTCCTCCTGGTCAGTCGAAAGGCCGAACAGGGCATAGGGTTACAGCCTGTGTTGGACGGGGTGACACAGGCCCGGATTACGCATGAGGCCACACTAGGCCATGGCCTATGGGCACAGGCCTAGGGGAGCACCAGATCAAGGACCAAAAAAATAATAATGTTCAAACAAAACCACAACTTGCAGCATGATGACTCTCTCTCTCTCTCTCTCTCTCTCTCTCTCTCTCTCGGGAGGGCGGGGGAGAGCGCTGCGAGGGGCGGGGGAGAGGGAATGGCGCCCCCTTCGCCATCGCCCTGCCCCTTGTCAAGGAAGGAGGGCGCCAGGAGGAAGAGGCGGAGGGAAGCCCGCCCCCGGGGCCGCTGCCACGCATGCCCAGCAGCTCCCCTGGGGTGGGGCTTTCCTTCCTCCTCCCTGCAACCACCTTCCTTGACTGAAGGAAGGCGGTCACAGCGAGGAGGAGGAAGAGGCGGAGGGAAGCCTCGCCCCTGGGGCCGCTGCCGCACATGCCCAGCAGCGCCCCGGGGGCGGGGCTTCCCTTCCTCCTCCCTGAGACCACCTTCCTTAACTGAAGGAAGGCGGTCGCATGCCCAGAGCGCCCGGGCGGAGGGAAGCGGTCGCGCCCGGGCCCCGCCCGGCCAGCGCGCATGCCAGCAGCGCCCGGGGCGGGTCTTCCCTTCCTCCTCCCTGCGACCACCTTAAGAACATAAGAAGAGCCATGCTGAATCGGACCTCAGCCCATCTAGTCCAGCATTCTGTATCACACAGTGGCCCACTAGTTGTACACGGGGATCTCGAGCAGAAGGGAGGGCAAAACCCTGACCTGCTCCCGACCCCCCACAACCAGTACCCAGGGAAATCCTGCCTACCTCAACCAACTCCGAGGTGGCACTTGAATGTCCTTTTCAGTAACTACCGATACACTTGGTATCCATGAATCTGTCTAATCCTGCCTTGAAGTTGTTCAGGCCTTCCCCTGTCGGTGACCCGAAAGCTCAGGCTGGTGCAGAACACTGCCGCTCGGCTCCTGACTGGCACCCCAGCAGGTTGCCACATAACACCTGTTTTGCAGGATCTGCACTGGCTACCAATTGAGCACCGGATCACCTTCAAGGTGTTGGTGCTTACCTTTAAGGCCTTACACGGCCTGGGGCCAGCGTATCTGAGGGACCGCCTCTCCCCATATTGTCCCCCGAGATCACTCCGCTCCGAGGATGCCAATCTTCTCGCTATCCCCTCTGCGAAGACTGCCAAGTTTACTTCTACTCACCGAAGGGCATTCTCGGTAATTGCTCCGATGCTTTGGAATGCCCTTCCGGCTGCCACGCGCGCCATCCATGACCTCCTCCCCTTCAGGCGGGCGTGCAAGACCCACCTGTTCCAGCTCGCCTTCCGAGTGTAGGCCACGCCTCTTGGACCCCCCTGTTGGAGTCCATATCATGGGCTGGTTGCTTTTAATCTGTGTCCTACTGTGATTTTATTGATATTTTATTGACATTTTATGATGTTTTATTCTGTCTTTTACTCTGTTGTGTTCTGCTATGTTTCTTCTCATGTTGTGAGCCGCCCCGAGCCCACCGGGAGTGGCGGCATAGAAACTGAGCTAATAATAAATAAATAAATAAATACACATACACATACATACACAAACTCATATACACACGCATACACACTGTCGAGACTCCCACAGATGGCTCAAAGACACGCCAAGCTAGTAAAAGTATTTACAGTTTATTTCAACAAAAAACACAGCCACAGTCCGGCATAAAAGGAACCCACACCCAAAAAAGCCTATAAACAAAACAGGGAAGACGTCCGTCTTTTGAAGTCCTTGGCTTTATTCCGGCTCGAAGTCTGTTGTGATGCGAAGACCCGTCCGAGAAGGAAAGGAAGAGTGCTTCTCCAATTCCAGGAGCTAAGTATACAAACAAACACATCAAAGCCCCCGCATCCCACAGCAACTCCCTCCACCCATATACAAGACCAAATAAGAGACAGGCACTCACAGCAACACAGGAAAAGACCAAACGAAATGCGGTAGTCACTAAACATAAAAACACACATTAAAACCCCAAACCCCCAACATACAACATTGTCAGCTAGAGCTGCCATGGCAGCTCCCCCAGAACCCAACATGGAAAACAGCCCAATACTCACAGCTTGCCGGGGATCAAGAACTACGACACAAGAAACAAGAGCACCAGATACAGGAACCAGCAACCCACCAGCAACACCTTGGCCGACCGCAGAGTCCCAAATCCCCAGGCCTTACTTTAATACCCTTACAAATCAGAGTCATCAGACTCCCCACCCAAATCTGCCCCATTTCCCTCAGCTGCAGCACTGGGTGTGTTCCTCCAATCTTCCCACCTTTGCTGAGCAGTTAAAGGACCCCAGTCCGATTCAACATTCCCACTAGACCAAGCAGGGTCACTCGAAAAGCCAAAAAATGAGCTTTCGCTGGACTCAGCATTTATCACATCCCTGACATCTTGCACCAGTGCTGAGTCCAGCTCGGTATCACTCTCTTCTGAGGGTAACTCTACGTCAAACCCCTCAAAAGTATCATCACTGGTAGGCTCCCTAAGTATTTGTTGGACCTTTCTCCTGTGCTCTGCCTCTTCCAAACTCTCATCACTTGCAGCCCTTTTCCTCCCAGCTGCAGTCATTCTGCCCAAACCTCCCTCTTCCAGTGACATGTCCAACACAGTATCCTCCTCCCAGTTACTACCTGTAGCAACTACAGGCTCAGTTTGCTCAACTACAGCACACACACACACATATATATACACATATACATACACATATATACACACACACAAAAAACACACACCAACATACACATATAAACAGACGCAAAACACATAGTCACATCATTTCCAACCCTTACATACCCAGACTTCCTCGCATCTCCTAAATAGGGTCCAGCAACACGTGCCGGGTTCAGCTAGTAATATATACGAGGAAACCAAGCTAACGTTTGTGAACTTTATTAAAGAAAAAGATAATATCAATCTGAAAGGGTTGAGATTGTAAATAGGCAGCCCCTTCTTAGGAATAGGCAATCAAGGTTTGATCTAAACTTTGGAGATGTGAAGTCAACACTTTTTCTTTTAATTTCCTCCTGCAATTCTCTCTTCCTGTCTACTTACTCCCACTTGGATGATCAGATAGATCCTCTTCTCAACTCCCTCTACAACACTATCTTTCATAAACTCTCTCCGACTTGATTCCCCTCTTTTCCCCTCTTTCCCTTGACTTTTAATCAATTCTGGCCTTCCAGGCCAAGGCAGTTGCGGACCAACTTTGGTCTATTCTTGGCCTGCTCAATGTCTGTATAATGCCTGTATTTCTTTGCTGTATTGTTTTACTCTATGTAAATGTGTGACTGTATTTCTAATAAAATTCAAAAAAAATATTTTTTAAAAAAAGAAGAGCCAAGGTCTCCTACACATCTCCTCTTTTTTGATATTTACATTAAATTTCAACTCTAGGCATTGAGTCGATATACATATTTTGAATGTAAAACGTGGTGGTGATATTAGTATTTCTTGTTGGGCAATTGTTCAAATAATAATTATGATTTGTGGTATTATGTGTATCGCCCTTTTTAATACTGTATTGCTTCTCGACGAAAATTGTTGTGCCTGCTGCGTGTGCTTCCTCCTCCTCTTCCTTTTTCTCTTCCTCCTCTTCTTTCTCCACCCCCGCCATTTCATTCTCCGTTTCTTCTCTCTTATCTTCCTCTTCGTCCTCTTCCTCCTCCTTGTTGTCATTCTCCGCTTTCTCCTCATTCTCCTCTTTTTCCTGCTCTTTCTCTGCCTCCGCCTTTTCATTCTCCATTTCTTCACTCTCATCTTCCTCTTTGTGCTCTTCCTCCTCCTCATTCTCCTCCTCATTCTTTTTCTCTTTCTTTCCCCCCTCTTTCTCCTCCTCGTTCTCTTCCTTCTCCTCCTTGTTGTCATTCTCCGCTGTCCCCTCCTTATTCTCTTCCTTCTCCTTGTTCACTTTATTCTCCCCCTCCTTCTCTTCCTTCTCCTTGTTCACTTTATTCTCCCCCTCCTTCTCTTCCTTCTCCTTGTTCATTTTATTCTCCTCTTTCTTCTCCTCCTCCTCCTCTTTATTCTCCTCCTTGTTCACTTTATTCTTCTCCTCCTTCTCTTCCTTCCCCTTGTTCATTTTATTCTTCTCCTCCTTCTCTTCCTTCTCCTTGTTCATTTTATTCTTCTCCTCCTTCTCTTCCTTCTCCTTGTTCACTTTATCCTCCATCTTGTTCTCTTCCTTCTCTTTCTTCATCTTCCAAGATGAAAACCAGTTGACGAATCTGGATACCAAGATGGTCCACCTCTTCCGAGGTTTCGTTGGCTGTTGAGCTTCCTCCAGGGCCACCAGATTTCCAGAGTGGGAGGAGGAAGGCTCCTCCTGGACCCTCTCTGTCTCTCGGAGCACGGCAGGTTTAGATGGCGGTTGCGCCGGTGGCGTTTCCTCCAGGACCACCGAATTCTCGGAGTCTGAGGAGGAAGGCTCCACCTTGTTCTTTTTCCGCAAAAAGCGGAGCATGGCTGTAAAGAGAAACGTAGGAACAGAGTTAGCATGAGTTGTATATTACAGTGTTTCCCAACCTTTTTTGAGCCGCGGCACACTTTTTACATTGGCCAAATCCTGGGGCACACCACCAACCAAAAATGACACCAAATGACACTCTAACACAGTCATACATATAGTTAATATGTTTTTTAAATGTATGTATACACTCCGTGTGAAGCCTGGGCCTGTTTCGATGAACACAACATAGATATCCTGGCAGGAATGGCAGAAAGACACAAACTTCTCACACAGAACTCCCATAACCAAGAGAAAATGCTATAAGAGTTTGGTGGGCATTGACCTTGAGTTTTGGAGTTGTAGTTCACCTATATCAGGGCTGTCCAACTGGTGGCCCGGGGGCCATATGCGGCCCCCAGCCACTTCCCTACGGCCCCCTACCCTTTAAAAAAGGAAATCGGCTGTTTAAAGTAAAAAAAAATAATTTTATTATTGTTTTATTATTTATTTTTTCACGGCGGGGAGGGGCGGGGTAGGGCAGGGAGGAGGAGCAGGCTCCCTCCTCCTCCTATTCCCTCCCCCCCCCCCCTCGCCAATTGGCGCACTCCGTCTTTGTGAGGCGGAGATGGCGCAGCCGCGGCGGAGATGGGCAGGAAGAGAGGCGCCCATCCCCGGGCTCTGCGCCTCCCTTCTTGCTTCTCTCCGTGATCCCCGCGGCGTCTCCCTCTCTCCCAAAGCGTCAGAACAACTGTTCTGACGCTTTGGGAGAGGGGGCGAAGCCACATGGCCGGGGGCATGGTCGGGGGGGGCCCAGGTGATCACTCACCAGAAGTCCGGCCCCTGAGCCGGCATAAGTTGGACTGCCCTGACCTATATCCAGAGAGCACTGTGGACTCAAACAATGTTGGATCAGGACCAAACTTGGCATGAATACTCAATATGCCCAGGGGGAAATAGACCTTGACATTTGGGAGTTGTAGTTGCTGGGATTTATAGTTCCCCTACAATCAAAGAGCATTCTGAACCCCACCAATGATAGAACTGGGCCAAACTTCCCACACAGAACCCCCAGGA
This sequence comes from Anolis apletophallus, assembly GCA_030556195.1. Classification (NCBI taxonomy): domain Eukaryota; kingdom Metazoa; phylum Chordata; class Lepidosauria; order Squamata; family Anolidae; genus Anolis; species Anolis apletophallus. The sequence goes on from JARBWK010000020.1 coordinate 16,595,014, forward strand.
GGCAAGAGGAGGTCTCTACTTGGGGAAAGGGTGGCGGGTCTTCCCAATGCATGGAGAGGGAGAGACCAAGTAGACAGCGGGTGTGGAGGGGGGTGGTTGTAATTGTGTGCCTTTATAGAGGTCAGTTTCTTAAGGTTTTTATACTTCAACACACTAGACTCTCCCCCCTCCCCTCCTGGAGGTTCCAATTTCCCACGGCACACCTGATGATCGCTCACGGCACACTAGTGTGCCCCGGCACACTGGTTGGGAAACACTGGTATATTATATGGAGACAAAGCAAGAACTGTACAGTTTCAGAAATTTTCTCTATAAAAACGCACACTTTTTTCCCCAATCCCGCCACCTCCCTCTTCCCTCCCGTGAACTCCCAAAACATGGAACTCCCATCTAACAAAACTCTATCCTAATGCTTACATTCACGAACTTACCCTCGAGGGGTTTGTTCTTTGGTTTAGATGGCCTCAGAGCCTGTGTTTACATTACATTCACGAACTCCCATCATCCTGTGAATCTATGTGTACCTTCTTCTTTTAATACCGAAAGGCAAGGGTCCATTTGTGAACAAACTCCTCATCGTTCCTTCCCCTTAACCAGGCCCGGATTACCCATAAGGTCAACCTAGGCCAGTGTTTCCCAACCAGTGTGCCCTGGCACACTAGTGTGCCGTGAGCTATCATCAGGTGTGCCGTGGGAAATTGGCACTCCCCCCCCCCTGCCTCCTAGCAGCCCCCTCCCAGGTTTCCAAGAAACAAATTGAGCCTCTCCGCTTGGAAATGTTGTGGATTTTTTTACTATTTTACTGGATTTTTCTACCCCCCCCCCCCAAGGAACTGTGTATAACAGCTTCATGACATCCATAGTTAACTAGAAACAAGTTTCACTCGGAGTGAAATTTCACAAAGGTCTGGAGAACAAGCTCTATGAGGAGCAGCTTGAAGAGCTGGGCATGTGTAGCCTGAAGAAGAGAAGGCTGAGAGAAGACGTGATAGCCATGTATAAATATGTGAGAGGAAGTCATATATATGGTGTGTTCATCGAAACAGGCCCAGGTTTCACACTGAGTGTATAAATACACTAAAACACATATTAGCTATATGTATGACTGTGTTAGAGGGTCATTTTGTGTCATTTTGGTTGGTGGTGTGCCCCAGGATTTGGTCAATGTAAAAAATGTGCTGCGGCTCAAAAAAGGTTGAAAAACACTGACCCAGGCCATGGCCAAGGGGCGCAAGCCAAGGGGGGCGCAGATCATGGACCAAAAAAATATATGTTGAAACAAATAAAGACGCCGTAGCCGGCCCCTGGGGTCTCTCCCAACTCTCGGAGCTTGCGAATGCCAAGGGGGAGTTGGGTGTGTTGGTTTGTGGGGAGGGTGCCTGGCTCTGCCCCCGGGTCCAATCCATTTGTTAACAAGCTCCCCATTGTTCCTTCCCCTTCACCCAGTGGTTCTCCACCTTCCTAATGCCGGGACCCCTTAAGGCAAGTTCTCATGTTGTGGTGACCCCCCAACCACAACATTATTTTCGTTGCTACTTCATCATTGTAAACTTGCTACTGTCATGAATCGTTATGGAAATATCTGATACACAGGATGTATTTTCATTCACTAGACCAGGCCTGTCCAACAGGCGGCCCGTGGGCCGTACACGGCCCGCCAGCCCCTTGGACACGGCCCCTACCCTCCTGCAATAAAAGTTTTTTTAAAAAATTCCGGGAACCCCCCCCCCAAAAGTGTGCATGCGCGGGGCGGCGCAAGCGCCATCCACGGCCACCGCGAGGGAGGAGCCAAGGGGGGCACAAATACACAATACGCCCACACTTGAATGAATACTGGTGGGTTGGTGGAGGGGATTTATTTGGTCATTTGGGGTTGTAGTTGTTGGGATTTATAGCTCACCTACAATTAAAGAGCATTCTGAACTCCACGGTGAAATTGAACCAAACTTGGCACACAGAACTCCCATGACCGACAGGAAATACTGGAAGGGTTTGGTGGGCATTGACCTTGAGTTTTGGAGTTGTAGTTCACCTACATCCAAGGAGCACTGGGGACTCAAACAATTATCCATCTGGACCAAGCTTGGCACGAATACTTAATATGCCCAAATGTGGTGAACACTGGTGGAGTTTGGGAAAAACAGACCTTGCCATTTGGGATTTATAGTTCACCTACAATCAAAGAGCATTCTGAGCCCCACCAGTGATAGAATTGGGCCAAGCTTCCCACATGGAACCCCATGACCAACAGAAAATAGCTATGTCGTCACTGGCTTGGCACTGCCCTCCTCAAGCCTGGAGAAGCTGCTGGTAGAGCGGAAGTCAGGGGGGCGGAGCCAGGCCACGCCAATCCCCTCCCCTCTGGCTTTGGAGCTCCCAGCAGCTTCTCCAGGCATGAGGATGGCAATGCCAAGCCTGTGGTGGCATAGCTAGCACAAGGCTGGCTTGGCCCTGCCCTCCTCACGGCTGGAGAAGCTGCTGGTAGAGCGGCCGGAAGTCAGGGGGCGGAGCCAGGCCGCACCAATCCCCTCCCCTCTGGCTTCCTATCTACCAGCAGCTTCTCCAGGCTTGAGGATGGCAATGCCAAGCCAGTGGTGGCATAGCTAGCACAAGGCTGGCTTGGCACTGCCCTCCTCAAGGCTGGAGAAGCTGCTGGTAGAGCGGAAGTCAGGGGTGGAGCCAGGCCACGCCAATCCCTCCCTCTGGCTTTGGAGCTCCCAGCAGCTTCTCCAGGCATGAGGATGGCAATGCCAAGCCTGTGGTGGCATAGCTAGCACAAGGCTGGCTTGGCCCTGCCCTCCTCAAGGCTGGAGAAGCTGCTGGTAGAGCGGAAGTCAGGGGGCGGAGCCAGGCCGCACCAATCCCCTCCCCTCTGGCTTCCTATCTACCAGCAGCTTCTCCAGGCTTGAGGATGGCAATGCCAAGCCAGTGGTGGCATAGCTAGCACAAGGCTGGCTTGGCCCTGCCCTCCTCAAGGCTGGAGAAGCTGCTGGTAGAGCGGAAGTCAGGGGGCGGAGCCAGGCCGCACCAATCCCCTCCCCTCTGGCGTCCTCTCTACCAGCAGCTTCTCCAGGCTTGAGGATGACAATGC